>CAWUFW010012089.1:357500-565237 GCA_963921515.1 Calotriton arnoldi
GGCCCGGGGCTTGAGCTCCGTCCGGCAGGCCCTGGGGTGCGGGAGCCCCCCATCCTGCAAGCCAGCCGAGGGTCCGGGCGCTGGGGACTGGGGTCCACCGGGGCCCGGGGAGGCTCTCCCCAGCCTGGCTAGGGTTCGGAAGCTGGGACAGGGCCTGGGGCTCGAGCTCCGTCTGGTGGGCCCCGGGGTACTGGAGCCCCCCTATCCTGCAAGCCAGCCAAGGGTCCGGGCGCTGGGGACGGGGGTCCACCGGGGCCCAGGGAGGCTCTCCCTGGCCTGGCTATGGTTCGGAAGCTGAGACCGGGCCCGGGGATCGTGCTCCGTCCCAGGGTGCGGGAGCCCCCAATCCTGCAAGCCTGCCGTGGGTCCGGGCGCTGGGGACGGGGGTCCACCGGGGCCCGGGGAGGCTCTCCCCAGCCTGGCTAGGGTTCGGAAGCTGGGACAGGGCCAGGGGCTTGAGCTCCGTCTGGTGGGCCCCGGGGTGTGGGAGCCCCCGTCCTGCAAGCCATCAGAGGGTCCAGGCGCTGGTTACGGGGGTCCATCAGGGCTCGGGGAGGCTCTCCCCAGCCTGGCTAGGGTTCTGAAGCTGGGTCCGGGCCTGGGGCTTGAGCTCCATCCGGCAGGCCCCGGGGTGTGGGAGCCCCCCGTCCTGCAAGCCATCAGAGCATCCGGGCGCTGGTTACGGGGGTCCATCAGGGCCCAGGGAGGCTCTCCCCAGCCTGGCTAGGGTTCTGAAGCTGGGTCCGGGCCTGGGGCTTGAGCTCCATCCGGCAGGCCCCAAGGTGTAGGAGCCCCCGTCCTGCAAGCCATCAGAGGGTCCGGGTGCTGGTTGCGGGGGTCCATTAGGGCCCGGGGAGGCTCTCCCCAGCCTGGCTAGGGTTCTGAAGCTGGGTGCAGGCCTGGGGCTTGAGCTCCATCCGGAAGGCCCCAGGGTGTGGGAGCCCCCGTCCTGCAAGTCAGCCAGAGGGTCCGGGCGCTGGTTACGGGGGTCCATCAGGGCCCGGGGAGGCTCTCCCAGCCTGGCTAGGGTTCTGAAGCTGGGACCGGGTCTGGGGCTCGTGCTCCATCCAGCGGCCCCAGGCTATGGGAGCCCCCCGTCCTGCAAGCCAGCCAGAGGGTCCGGGCACTGGTGACGGGGTCCATCAGGGCCCAGGGAGGCTCTTCCCAGCCTGGCTAGGGTTCTGAAGCTGGGACCGGGCCTGGGGCTTGTGCTCCATCCGGCAGGCCCCAGGGTGTGGGAGCCCCCGTCCTGCAAGCCATCAGAGGGTCTGGGTGCTGGTGACAGGGGTCCAACAGGGCCCGGGAGGCTCTCCCCGGCCTGGCTAGGGTTCGGAAGCTGGGTCCGGGCCCGGGGCTTGAGCTCCATCCAGCAGGCCCCAGTGTGTGGGAGCCCCCACCCTGCAAGACATCAGAGGGTCTGGGTGCTGGTTACGGGGGTCCATCAGGGCCCGGGCAGGGTCTCCCCAGCCTGGCTAGGGTTCTGAAGCTGGGTCCGGGCCTGGGGCTTGAGCTCCATCCGGCAGGTTCCAGGGTGTGGGAGCCCCCGTCCTGCAAGCCATCAGAGGGTCCGGGCACTGGTTACGGGGGTCACCGGGGCCCAGGAGGCTCTCCCCAGCCTGGCTAGGGTTCTGAAGCTGGGACCGGGCCTGGGGCTTGAGCTCCATCCGGCAGGCCCCAGGGTGTGGGAGCCCCTGTCCTGCAAGCCATCAGAGGGTCCGGGCGCTGGTTACGGGGGTCCACCAGGGCCCGGGGAGGCTCTCCCCAGCCTGGCTAGGGTTCTGAAGCTGGGTCTGGACCTGGGGCTTGAGCTCCATCCGGCAGGCCCCAGGGTGTGGGAGCCCCCGTCCTGCAAGCCATCAGAGGGTCCGGGCGCTGGTTACGGGGGTCCATTAGGGCCCGGGGAGGCTCTCCCCAGCCTGGCTAGGGTTCTGAAGCTGGGTCCGGGCCTGGGGCTTGAGCTCCATCCAGCAGGCCCCAGGGTGTGGGAGCTCGCATCCTGCAAGCCATCAGAGGGTCCGGGCGCTGGTTACGGGGGTCCATCAGGGCCCGGGGAGGCTCTCCCCAGCCTGGCTAGGGTTCTGAAGCTGGGTCCGGGCCTGGGGCTTGAGTTCCATCCGGCAGGCCCCAGGGTGTGGGAGCCCCCATCCTGCAAGCAATCAGAGGGTCCGGGCGCTGGTTACGGGGGTCCATCAGGGACCGGGGAGGCTCTCCCCAGCCTGGCTAGGGTTCTGAAGCTGGGTCCGGGCCTGGGGCTTGAGCTCCATCCGGCAGGCCCGGGGTGCGGGATCCCCGCATCCTGCAAGCCAGCCGATGGTCCGGGGGGTCCCATCGGGTCCCGGGAAGGCTTCCCCCAGCCTGGCTAGGGTTCAGAAGCTAGGACCGGGCCCGGGGCTTGTGCTCTGTCCGGCGGGCCCCGGGGTACGGGAGCCTCCCGTCCTGCAAGCCAGCCGAGGGTCCGGGCGCTGGGGACAGGGGTCCACCGGGGCCCGGGGAGGCTCTCCCCGGCCTGGCTAGGGTTTGGAAGCTGGGACCGGGCCCGGGGCTCGTGCTCCATCCCAGGGTCCCAGGGTGCAGGAGCCCCCAATCCTGCAAGCCTGCCGAGGGTCCGGGCGCTGGGGACGGGGGTCCACCGCGGCCCGGGGAGACTCTCCCCTGCCTGGCTAGGGTTTGGAAGCTGGGACTGGGCCCGGGGCTCGTGCTCCGTCCGGCGGGCCCCGGGGTGCGGGAGCCCCCTGTCCTGCAAGCCAGCCGAGGGTCCGGGCGCTGGTGTCGGGGGTCCACCGGGGCCCGGGGAGGCTCTCCCTGGCCTGGCTAGGGTTCGGAAGCTGGGACCGGGTCCGGGGCTCGTGCTGCATCCCAGGGTCCCAGGCTGTGGGAGCCCCCCATCCTGCAAGCCAGCCGAGGGTCCGGGTGCTGGGGAAAGGTGTCCACCGGGGCCCGGGGAGGCTCTCCCCAGCCTGGGTAGGGTTCGGAAGCTGGGACCGGGACCAGGGCTCGTGCTCCGTCCGGCGGGCCCCGGGGTGCTGGAGCCCCCGGTCCTGCAAGCCAGTCGAGGGTCCGGGCGCTGGGGACGGGGGTCCACCGGGGCCCGGGGAGGCTCTACCCGGACTGGCTGCTTTCAGAAGCAGGGACCGGGCCGGGGAGCAGGGGTGGCTGGCTTTATCCGCTACGCTGGCAGAGCGGAGTTTTCTGCCCACCCCTAAAGTGCATGTGTTGTGCCTGGGTGAATGGATGAGTGCAAGTGTAGTACCTGGGTGAATGGATGAGTACATGAGGAGAGTCTGGATGATTGGATTAATGCAAGTGTAGTGCTGGGGTGAATGGATGAGTGCAAGTGCAGTGCCTGGGAGAATGGATAAGGGCAAGTGTAGTGCCTGTGTGAATGCATGAGTGCAAGTGTAGTGCCTGGGTGAATGAATAAGTGCATGTGCACTGCCTCAATGAATGAATGAGTGCAATTGAAGTGCCTGGGTGAATGGATGAGTGCAATTGTAGTGCCTGGGTAAATGAATGAGTGCAAGTGCAGTGCCTGGGTGAATGGATGAGTGCATGAGGAGAGTATGGATGATTTTATTAATGCAAGTGTAGGGCTGGGGTGAATGGATGAGTGCAAGTGCAGTGCCTGGGTGACTGGATGAGTACACAGGTTGTGCCTGTGTAAATGAATGAGGGCAAGTGCAGTGATTGGGTGAATGGATGAGTGCATGAGGAGAGTCTGGATGATTTGATTTATGCAAATGTAGTGCTGGGGTGAATAGATGAGTGCAAGTGTAGTGTCTGGGTGATTGGATGAGTGCATGGGTTGTGCCAGAATGGTTGGATGAGTGCCCCAGTATTGCCTGGGTGACTTAGTGAGTGCAAGTGCAGAGCCTGGGTGAATGGATTAGTGCATGGATGGTGCCAAAGGTGATTGTATAAGTGCAAGTGCAGTGCCTGGGTGAATGGATGAGTTCAAGTGTAGTGCCTGGGTGAATGGATGAGTGCATGAGGAGAGTCTGCATGATTGGATTAATGCAAGTGTAGTGCTGGGGTGAATGGATGAGTGCAAGTGCAATGCCTGGGAGAATAGATAAGTGCAAGTGTAGTGCCTGTGTGAATAGATGAGTGCAAGTGTAGTGTCTGGGTGAATGAATGAGTGCATGAGGAGAGTCTGGATAATTGGATTAATGCAAGTATAGTGCTGGGGTGAATGGATGAGTGCAAGTGCAGTGCCTGGTAGAATGGATAAGTGCAAGTGTAGTTCATGTGTGAATGGATGAGTGCAAGTGTAGTGCCTGGGTGAATGAATGAGTGCATGTGCACTGCCTCAATGAATGAATGAGTGCAAGTGCAGTGCCTGGATGATTGGATGAGTGCATGGGTTGTGCCAGAATGGTTGGATGAGTGCCTCAGTATTGCCTGGGTGACTTAATGAGTGCAAGTGCAAGTGTGTGGGTGAATAGATGACTACAAGTGCAGAGCCTGGGTGAATGGATTAGTGCATGGATGGTGCCTAGGTGATTGTATAAGTGCAAGTGCAGTGCCTGGATGATTGGAGAAGTGCAAGTGTAGTGCCTGGGTGAATGGATGAGTGCAAGTGCACTGCCTCAGTGAATGAATGAGTGCACTTGCAGTGCCTGGGTGATTGCATGACTGCATAGGTAGTGCCTGAGTGAATGGATGACTCCATGGGTACCGCATGGGAGATTGGATGAGTGCACGTTCTTTGTCTGGGTGATTGGATGAGTGCAAGTGTAGTGCCTGGGTGATTGGATGAGTGCATGAGTAGTGTCTGGGTGTTTGGATGAGTGCATGGGTAGTGGTGAGTGATTTTATGAGTGCATCAGTAAAGTCTGTGTGTTTGGTTACGTGCATATATAGTGTGTGGGTGATTGGTTGAGTATATGGGTACTACCTGGGTCATTGCATTAGTGTAAGTGTAGTTTCTGGGTAAAGGGATGAGTATATAAGTAGTGACTCAATGAATCCATCACTAGATTAGTGATTTGACACATGTAATATATCCCGATCTGCAAACACTGTGAAAAAATATAAACAGAGAAAAATGTAAAAGGATTTCATTTTCAACCTTAGGCAACCAAAACAAGATACAATATTTGTTCTCCAAAACTTTAAAACCATGTTTATTCTGTGTTCAGCTTTCATACTTCTTCACTTTCAACAGTGGTCTGTATGAACCATCATCATCAAACAGTGAGGAAAAACAATCAATCAATGGAGCACAGTACATCATTACAAATAACATAACACACATCAGTATGCAGAAGTTGCTGTAGCAGAAACAAAGGTAGTCATTTTTTTAGTGGTAAAGAGACTTCTTAGATGCAACTTAAGGCTGCTGATATTATGCTACCTCCATTTAGTTTGTATCTGTTGTAACAGAATGTAGTCCTGTAATGTTTTAGAAATTCCTTTCCCGCAGTTAAAAAGAATATTTCATTTCTAACCCAGCCTGGAAAGGCAGAAGTGATGCTCCAGCAGTAGGAGCAGGAAGTTCAGGAGATTGCTTCAGGGGAATCTGAAATGAGGAGGCTCCCTAAAAGAAATACAGCATTGCCTGGGATTTTGTTTTGGAATCCCATCAGGAGAATCAAAAACAGTAGCAAAGTTTGTGCAATGCACACTATGTGATAAAACTGTATCTAGAGGCACCAGTAAAACGTACTCTTGCAGGACGACATCAATGTTGTGCCTTAAGACCTTTCCATGGAAATCGCCTGAAGAGAGCACTAAGAGAGAGAGAAGGAGGAGGAGCGTCTGAGGATGAGAATGAGTATGAAATGTAATGGATTATTTTGAGTGCATTGGTCTGTTACTCAGTAACAGACCAATGCACTCAAAATAATCCATTTATTTATCCATCAGTGTGCACATGCATCAGTAGGTTTCTAAAACTGAAAACAACAATTGTCACTTTTTCAAAGCACCAAACCTACATCATTTCTGAAATATTTGCTGTGTATTTTAAACATGTATTCAGCAGTTCTCAAAGAAATGTTACAGACCAAGTGAAACTAGCATAAGAACTCTCTCAAGACACTTTGCACTCCTAATCCTCCTCAATTTTAAATGTTTAAAGAAATGCACCACACTCATCATACACATAAAATTTTCAACAGCCTCAAAGAACATAGATCATCATGTAAGCATAAGCACAATTTCATAATAGATATACACCTTCAGGCCAATCTTCCAAAAATATATGGTTCTCTGAATATTTAAGTAAACTCAGGAGTCTCATCGTACATATAACTATCTGCAACCACAAAAGCCATATCTCACCATCTAAGCATATGCAAACTGGTCATAGAAGTTACAAACCACATAGTCAAACACTTCCTAATACATACCTAACAAGTATTAGTACTTCATAATTTATATACAGATACAGCATATTTTCTTATTTCATTTGTGACTACACTACTCCTGTTTAATAGTGTGACTAAAAGTACTACAACTCCCAGAATGCAAATAACATAGATCTGTCTGTTTTGCACATGATACTTGGACATTTAAAACATTGCAATTTTTAAAGACACTGCTCATTATAACTTTCAACAGTACTATACTGTTGTTTAACACAATGGAATAAAGGGGCACACATTCATTTTTCTCTTACTTCCTAAAACATTTGGTACTAACATCTTAAAGACATACTTTACAAGTAACACACACTATATATGTCACCTATCTTAAGTCACCCTACTTTTTTATCAAAGTTCCATGTGCATCTTCATTTTTTATGTCATTTTTAAAAATGATTAAAATGTTAAGTACAAAGCTGTGAATTCAGATTGTGTTGTTGTTTTTGGATAGATTTGACACTGTTAGGTTTTGTAAAAACTAAGCACAAGAATTGAACACCACTCTCATACAAAGCAAGCCTAACATGGCAACCTCTTCAACTTTGCTCTCTGTGATAATGCAAAAGGCAGCAAATGAAATCATGTCTTTCATTTTAGACTACTCTATGTCCACTTGTGATTGGTTAGTATCTGTTAACCAGTTCCCTCTCTTTCAAAAAGAGAGTCCTGTCTATGCATGTTTGCGATGTTTTCGTGATCATCGTGGGGAAATCGCAAAGAAATGTGTGTATGTAGCAGCCCAGTGGAACTAGTAGGTCACAAGTTCACAGCACATTCCAGAAGGACCATGCTACTTCCAGATGAGGTGCCTCAGGTGTGGTTTACTCCTGAGATTCAAAAGCATATCCATGTCTGTATTACATTTCTTTTTTTGACTATAGCCAATAATAGGACTTCTTGCTAATGCATTCAACACACTAAAGAAGAAAACACCTCCAATTTTAACTGTTTTCCATTTGCAAAACTGCCTCATTCAGCTCCAGCCTTCTCCTGACTGCTAATGCTCCTTCACTTCAAAATGCTTAGAGTGTAGATTGTTGGCCACAGTAATGTCTATTGGGCTAGAGAGCCTGCAAAAAAAGAGAGATATTGAAAGGGACTTGGGTTTGCCAAATATGGAGATTGCTTGGTTTGGCCAGAGAGGGTTAAAGTTTTATCAGTTGCTGGCTTTGGTTAAAATCATTGTGGATTGCCAAGCTCCTCACCTCATGATTGTGCACTGTGGTGGAAATAACCGAGGCACACTGACTGGGGTAGGGCTGGAAATCCTAATGAAGGATACATTTGCAGAACTGACGTCACTTTTCCCTCACACTGTCTTGGTGTACTCTAATATATGACAAAGACAGAAATGGAAGTGGTCAAATCAATTCTGTCCACAGATTGACAAAGCCAGAAAACATGTTAATATACTGTTTCTGCATTTCTCAGAGACCATAGCATGGGCTGTATCTATAACAACAATCTGCGTTTTGACATGAATTAAATCTACAGAACTGATGGAGTGCACTTTACCGATGAAGGCAATAGGGTATTTCTGTGCAACTTGAAACTTTGCATCAAAATTTATCTGTAGCTGGAACCTACTCAAAATGAACCCCAAAGGCTCTTATCGGAGCCACCCTACTGACCCAAAAATATGACATTTTTTCCTAACATAAATCTCTTTTAAAAACAAAATCGTGAATGCTTAGCGAATACGCAAAACAAAAGCAGACATTTAATAGCCAACAGCACTTTTAAAAATGTTATCTCTAAAATGCATTTTTAATTTCTATGTATAACTAAATGGGTTAATAAGAGTGTACATTAATTACTGATTGGGTGCATCAGTGCAAGTATAAGCAACTGAATGGCTGTATCAGTGTCTGTATGAATCAATGAATGGGTGTATACATTTGTCTGTGAGGAAGTTATTGGGTGCATCAGTCCATGTGTATGTAACTAAATGACTGGACCAGTGCATGCACGAGTGACCGAGTAAGTGCATCAGTGCATATTTATCTGAGTAAATGTGTGGATGAGTGCATAGGTCGGTCTCTCAGTTGGTTTCTCACTGGATGCATCAGTGCGTCAGTGCTTCTGTCACTGGGTGCATCAGTGAGTGACTGGGTCTGTAGGTGGACATGTTAGTGTCTAACTGAGTCTCTCAGTGGATGTGTCAAT
The DNA here is from genome assembly GCA_963921515.1 of Calotriton arnoldi. Classification (NCBI taxonomy): domain Eukaryota; kingdom Metazoa; phylum Chordata; class Amphibia; order Caudata; family Salamandridae; genus Calotriton; species Calotriton arnoldi. The sequence goes on from CAWUFW010012089.1 coordinate 366,032, forward strand.
CTTTGAGTTCATCTGTGACTCACTGTGTCATTATCTGAGTGAGTTTGACACTGTGTGTCTGAGTGCCTAAGTGGGACCTTGAGTGGGTGCATCACTGTCTGAGTGAGTCTGTGAAGGGGTGCTTTAGTGTCTGACTGGGTCTGGTTTTGAAAGCATTAATATCTAAAGAAGTCAGTGGAAAAAAAATTTAGTCACCGATATTTGCAAATGCGACTGTCTCTGACTGGGTTTGAGAGCTGGTGCATGAGTATCTCAGTAGCTCTCTGAAGGGATGCGTCAGTGTCTTGGTGGGTCTGTGAGTGCATTCATTGGTGTTAGAGTGGGTCTGTGACTGGCTGCATAAGTCTATCAGTGAGTCTAGGAGATGGTCCATCAGTGTCTAAGTAGCTCTGTGAGTTGGTGCATCAGTGTCTGAGTGGGTCTGTGAGTGGGTGTGTCAGTGTTTCACTAAGTATCAGAGGGGATGCATGACTGTCTGAGTAGGTCTGTGAATGAGTGCGTCAGTATCTAAGTAGATTTGTGAATGGGTGAATCAGTGTCTGGATGGGTCTGTGATTGGTTGCATCAGTGTCTGAATGGGTTTGTGACCAGGTGGGTTGTCACTGGGTGAGTCCCTGTCTAACAGGGTCTGTGGATGGATGCGTCAGTGTGTATCTCGATCTGTCACTGAGTGTTTCAGTATGTGAGTGGATCTCTGACTGGGTGAATCTGAGTAGATATGTCGGGTATGTGTGTCGGTGTCTCAGTGGGTTTGTGACTGGGTGTGTCAGTGTCTGCATGGGTCTTTGAATGAGTATGTGAATGTGTGAGTGTCTGAGTGGGTCTGTGAGTGGGTGCATCAGTGTCTGAGTGGCTCTGTGAGTGGGTACATCAGTGACTGAATGCGTCTGTGAGTGGCTGTGCCAGTGTCTAATTGGGAGTGTGAGTGGGTGTGTCAGTGTTTTTGGTCAATATACGAGTTGGTATGTTACTGTCTGAGTGGGTCTGTCACTGGGAGCGTAGTGTCAGAGTACATGTGTGACTCGATATGTCAGTGTCTGAGAGGGGTCTCCATTTTAATACATTATTCTCAAAAGTAGTCACTGTACATTTTTGTTATCAATGATATTCACGCTGACATTGCAAAGGTGATCACAACGTTATCGCGAATATCACAAATGTGTTTGAAAAGTGTATTTTAGTCTCATACTTACTAGGTATATCACCCTTCACTGTTCATTATTGGATCAGGGTACCTCTACCCTCTACCCTTGCAGCTATTTCAGTTTTTTTTTATGTCCACCACGACCATGTACTGGTCAAGGAAATGACAGCTGCAACTTTCTGGAGAGGTTGCGGGCAGCCAAGCACAGCACTTTGATTGATGCACGCCTCCGTGAATACTCGCGGAGTCACTGCGAATTAACCATGACCAGAGATATATATATGATTTTCCTCTTAAATTTGTCAAATACTACTTAACAGATTTACACCTAATAAGCAAAAGTCACATCCCTGAACCAGCATCTACCTCTCTGCCAAATTTTGTGTAAGTCTGTTCAGCGGTTCGGGCTGTAGGTGTGTCTAAAGGTTCCTATGGGAATTAACATTACAAAAGCACCCTTATTCTGCACCCCTATTTCTCGGTCCCCACTGTACAGATCACCCCCAAACTTTCCATGACACACAGACCCTACCTTGACACTTAGTTGGGACAATTTCATGAAGATTGGTCAAACGATACCAAAGTTATAGGCAAGTCAAAAAATGCTTTTTCTATGGAAATATGGTCCTATCCATAACTACCTACCCAGTAGGTAATATATATCACTGGAGCAGGACCTAGGTGTGACGGTCCGTAGGGCCATCTAGGGCTCCATGAGGGGAGGCCGTGTGATGCCCTTCCAATGTTAACTTTATCCCTAGGGAGCTAAGCTGTGAAGGGTTTTCCGTATATCAGGGAAATGGCGCTCAGACTCGTACGCGTTAATGTTAAACTCACTGTTGTATGTGTACGGTGCTAACAAGTTGGGGAAATAACCCAATAACCCCCGTAAATTGTGTGAGTCAACAACCCACACTGGTAATATGAACAATGTCCTGTGCACACGTAGTTGGGATAACAGATCAAAGCAAAGTCTCAAAAGTAGCCCAATTCAAGATCAACATCAGTTGTATGAGTCATAATTATTTAATGATGAAATAAAGCACAAAAAGAACCAGCCGACACGTGTTTCGTCACAATGGGTGGTAATCCCGTGACTCTTCAGGGCTGGGGAAGATACAAGGTATATCAAATAATGAGGAACACTCATACACACAATGTGTATCTGCGTAACTAGTGACAACGACACGCACTATCACCAGAAACAATTGTGGAGGAAACCCCAGGGGAGATAATGAAGTGAATCAAGGTACAAAAACAACAACAACAACACAGCAGAGGAGAAGCCTAAAAAAACAAACAAAGAAACGTGGCTGAATGACAACAGATTGTGGCTATGTAACTGGACACAGTAATAAGGGTCGTTGAGGGTGCCAGCAGTGAAGAAAGGAGACCGGTATAAGGAAACATGATGATGCTGCAGGGACTGGTCAGAGGTGACCAAACAAGGTGAAACAAGCATCCTGGAAAAGTAGTCCGAAGGCAAAGAGAACCATCATGTGTTGCTGACCATGTGCAAAAGAGAGACATGGAGTGAAACACAGAGCCGTGTCAGTACGCAGATGAATCATAACACGGGGACGGTGTTTAGACAAAGTCAGGAAAGTGACCAAATTCGCAATCACGTGGAAATAGTGGTACATAGAAGATAATAATTGAATGAATCAAATACATGCTACAACGAAATCACAGTGAGAAAAAGCGCATGAGTGAAAAATTGAATATTCATACACCGTATCGTAATGCACAATCTGCTGGAAAGAAATGAGTAAACAGTGAATGTGACCAACGGAAGATACTGAGTTGGACGATAGTAACAAAGTACGTGAGTACGGTTAACAACAAAAGTAGTGGGTGAAAAAAAGAGATGGGAGTCGAAAAGAAGTGGTGAGGCAAAGGGAAGAAAACCAAGCCGAACAAGACAAAAGGGAAAGGTAATAACCGAGAGTTGATACAAGTGAGGAGAAATGAGAAGGCATGGGGAGGGAGGAAGTGTGAACTCGACAGTGAGGGTATCTATGTGAGTGACCCAAGCGAGGTACACTCTGTATAACAACCGACCAACGAAGTGAGGGGAAAAGTGAGATAGGTGAGCAGAGCGAGTGAGGTACCGACCGGACAATAGGTGACAGACGGATGGTCACATTCACTGTTTACTAATTTCTTTCCAGCAGATTGTGCATTACGATACGGTGTATGAATATTCAATTTTTTACTCATGCGCTTTTTCTCACTGTGATTTCATTCTAGCATGTATATGATTCATTCAATTATTATCTTCTATGTACCACTATTTCCACGTGATTGCGAATTTGGTCACTTTTCTGACTTCGTCTAAACACTGCCCCCTTGTTATGATTCATCTGTGTACTGACACGGTTCTGTGTTTCACTCCATGTCTCTCTTTTGCACATGGTCAGCAACACATGATGGTTCTCTTTGCCTTCGCACTACTTTTCCAGGATGCTTGTTTCACCTTGTTTGGTCACCTCTGACCAGTCCCTGCAGCATCATCATGTGTCCTTATACCGGTCTCCTTTCTTCACTGCTGGCACCCTCAACGACCCTTATTACTGTGTCCAGTTACATAGCCACAATCTGTTGTCATTCAGCCACGTTTCTTTGTTTGTTTTTTTAGGCTTCTCCTCTGCTGTGTTGTTGTTGTTGTTTTTTGTACCTTGATTCACTTCATTATCTCCCCTGGGGTTTCCTCCACAATTGTTTCTGGTGATAGTGCGTGTCGTTGTCACTAGTTACGCAGATACACATTGTGTGTATGAGTGTTCCTCATTATTTGATATACCTTGTATCTTCCCCAGCCCTGAAGAGTCACGGGATTACCATCCATTGTGACGAAACACGTGTCGGCTGGTTCTTTTTGTGCTTTATTTCATCATTAAATAATTATGACTCACACAACTGATGTTGATCTTGAATTGGGCTACTTTAGAGACTTTGCTTTGATCTGTTATCCCAACTACGTGTGCACAGGACATTGTTCATATTACCAGTGTGGGTTGTTGACTCACACGATTTACGGGGGTTATTGGGTTATTTCCCCAACTTGTTAGCACCGTACACATACAACAGTGAGTTTAACATTAACGCGTACGAGTCTGAGCACCATTTCCCTGATATACGGAAAACCCTTCACAGCTTAGCTCCTTTGGTTTCAGGGCAGGCAGCCGCAGCGTGGTTTATCAACAGTTTACACAGTACTACCTCATATTATGGATAGAGAAAAGATCGCATCAGAATTATTCGAGAATCTAGTTAAGGGCATCCCGACTAACACTACAGTTACAAGTGGAAACCCCTCACGCAATGAAGGTCTCAGGGAGAAATTCCTGAGATTAGAGAGATTGAAGAAAACTGAGAACTCTAGGTGGTGGGATAGTGCCACTCTCAAACAGTACCTCAGACTTAACAGAGTCCCGAGGGGACTCCGTTCACAAATTTTTCCAACCTTTGATGATTTAGACGATGACTTGTTATGTAAATGGGAAGAAACTTTGACATTGAATTCCAACACACTTATTGATATTCTTATAGAAAATGCGGAACGCAAAGTAGCCAGACTTCAAATTGAGATTACCAATCTGGAAAAAGAGATAGCGGATCTCAATTTAGCAGAGGCCACAGAAAAGAATTATGTCATTCTTAATGACATACTGACGAAACACCAGAACGAAATAAAAGAAAGGAAGACACGACAGTTAAGGAGAGACGAGGCTGACTATAGGGAAGGACGTGTTTTTACATTTGCTAGAAAATACGACCAGGTGGTACGCAACGCTCCTCGGAGCGATCCATCTACCAAAACAGATACTCTCTCTGCCTCATCAAGCTCCACCTCACTCAACACGCTGCATAGCTTTGACAGTGAAACAGATAATCAATTGAACAGACTTGACTCCACCAAGTTGTCTTTTTTAAAGGAGGTCCAAACCATAAGAAGGGAGAACAGAACGCAACAGAGAAAAGGTACATTAGACAGAAAACCCGGAGGGGCAAGAGGGGAGCCAACAGAAGATTACAAAAAGAGATTGAGATCAGGGAACGAGAGGGACAAAGAGGTACGCTAGAGCAGGGCATACAGGTGGTTAACTTATCCTCCCATATACTCGATACTAGCATGATATCTTTACTCAGTAAAGGTTTAAGTTTCAACCCACATGAACAAGGGGATACTTGCAGACATAAAATCGACCTCTTTAGATTCATGAGGGGTCTTAAAGTTAAAAAACATTTCAGCGGTTTGCCACCTACGACCATGAGTGTCAGAAATATTTGTATTGATAACCCTGCAGGAGTACAAAGCATCAAGGATATTCAGGATACACACTTACTTTTGTCCATCACCGATACAGATGAACCACCCATCAACATGGACAGTCTGTTACAAGCACTTGATATAGAGACTGATCTCACCCAGAGTAGTGGGCTCAAACCCAAATCCAAATGGACGCCCTTGCTACCAGGAGGCAACCCCATTGATACTTTTCATAATCTTGTCCTAGCAGACATAGACAAATATGAACAGAAAGTCATGAGGTCCAAACACAAGATCAAGGATAATTTGAGGAGAGATGAACGTGTGGCCCTCAAAGCCCTTACCATTAACACAGATATTATTATCAAGGAAGCCGATAAGGGCGGCAACGTGGTTGTCATGAACAAAACTGACTACCACAATGAAATTCTTACCCAATTGCAAGACATCTCATGCTATCAACGTCTCACGTTCAATCCTACTGGGACTCTCTCTGACAAAATCAACGGCCACTTAGCTGCATGGCATTCAGCCGGGCTCATAGATGATCAAGAATTTCTATTTCTCAAAGTACACAGACCGGCTTATCCTTGGCTGTACACCTTGCCCAAAATTCACAAGCTAGCCCCTTTTCCCCCTGGTAGACCCATTGTGTCCGGTATTGGGGGACCGACTGAAAGAATCGCCCAATATGTAGATTTATTTCTCAGTCCCATGGTTAAGAATCTCCCATCCCATATTCAGGACACCAAACACATCTTGAGCATCTTATCTGATCTCCAGTGGCAACCAGATATGATTCTGGCCACCTTGGATGTAGTTTCCCTCTACACCTCCATCGAACCCATCTTAGGACTGGACGTCATCACTAAACTACTACACAATAGGCCGGCCTCCCTCTGGCAACATTCCCAGATGCTGACCACCATGATGAACATCATCCTCAATGATAACTATTTCATGTACGACAACATCTGGTACAAACAATCCAAGGGCGTTGCCATGGGTTCCAAGTTCTCACCATCGTTTGCCAATATTTACATGGGTGTGCTGGAATCAGAATGGATATGGAGCTCCAGAGGGGCCCCATGGGTTAACTCTATAATCTACTGGGGACGATACATTGATGATTGTCTGTTACTATGGTCAGGTTCCCAGTCACTACTCGACGAGTTCTGTCGGCATCTCAATTCCAACAACATGAACATGAGATTCACCAGCCACAGCAGCTTCACCAACATTACATTTCTAGATGTGGAACTCTACATTAAGGCCGACACCCTACACAGTTGCCTCTATAGAAAGGAAACATCTTGTAATGCCATTCTCCATGCGGAAAGTTCCCACCCGGCACATCAGATTCAGGCCATCCCCTATGGTGAATTTGTTAGGGCCAGACGGAATTGTAGCGAAGAACCCGAGTTTCAACAGTGTATCAAGAACATGAAACAGAGATTTAGGGACAGAGGCTACCATCCCCACACGATATCCAAGGCTGAAACCAGGGTCAATCAGCTAGATAGACAAGACACCCTTCGGGCTAAGAACACATTTGGAACACGCGATCAACCAGTCAGATTGGTGACAGACTACAGCAATATGGGTCTAGTTATAAGGAAAAGCCTCAATAGACACTGGGGCACTCTCCTGGCAGACACCTCCCTGAAGAATATCATCACGGCCAGACCACTAGTGACATACAGGCGCGGTAGAACGCTCAGATCCAGATTAAGCCCTAGTGTTCCTAGACATGTCGCCAGGCCTACCTGGTTAGGCACACACACTCTGGGTTTCTACAAATGTGGTAATTGTGGAGTATGCAGACTAGCCCAACATGGAGTCAGAACTTTCAAGGCACATGACAAGAGGATGTACTGGATCAAGCACAACATCAATTGCCACACTAAGTTTGTGGTTTACATACTTGAATGCACATGCAAGCGCTGGTACGTTGGCAGCACGATCAGACCCCTCAAAGAATGCATCAGCGAACACATCAGAGCCCTACAAAACCAGGATATCAGATACCCGATGGCCGTGCATGCGGCTACCTGTTCAACCCAAAGCATCAACAAGCGATTTTCCTTCTTTGGTTGTGATGTTGCCACTGCTAACCCTAGAGGGGGTAACAGAGAACTTCAACTCAGGCGCAAAGAAGCGTCATGGATCATGCACCTTCATTCTGTGACACACGGACTCAACACTGATCATGAACTGCACTACTTTCTGGGCGACTGATCGAGGATGGTGCTCTTCCTGTGTCTTCTGTGTCATGCATGTATCATTCCTATGTATTAATGATTATTAAGTTTGACATCTGTGCGATGTCAAGTTCTGTTGACTTGAGATTTTGTGGTGTTCCCTAGCCATTGTGCTAGATTCTTTTAGAATTTGTTGCCCTTTTGTTTATATAGAGTTTATTATATCTATTTCTGGCTTCTCCCTCTGTTCCATGCAGTCCCCCTGCTGCTCATGTTTATTTCGGTTTTTCTCAATATCATTCCACCAACTGTTCAGATGTCCTCCGTTTTTGCTATCTCTACCTCGCTAATATTTCTCCCTTCTACTTTGTTCAAGCCCGCATTCTATGTTTCGTATGTTGTGTGTTATGTTGTCATTATCATTTGCCATGTGACACTGTAGGTATTCTAGCTCTTTAGTTAAATTCTCGATTTGTTTTGTCACCATACTTGCATTTAACAATATATCGGGTTCATAGGGTTTTCTAAAGCTTTTTCCATTTTTTATTTGTTATCATTTATGGTTATTTTCTGCATTCATTTAGATTTTACGTTTTATGAACATCATGCGTGTCATGTTCATCCATTATCGTGTGCCCTTTATCATCATTGCTATTTTTCAGACCTTCATCATTGACCATTGGTTTGGTAGATCTTGAGCAGATTAGGATCGTTTTTTTGCTTTTTCGGTTATTTTCACCGTTATCCTAACATTAGTGCTCATAATTCTTATGTGTACTTAGTCCTTGATGTCTTTTCACTCTTATTATGCTGGTTATCGGTATAACACTTTACATTCAACTGAGCTCGCCGTATTTGCACATTTAAATATGGCCGCGGTTATTTATTTATTTTTGACGCTCGCATTGTCACGTGATTTTCACGTGATGTGAGACATTGCATTTAAAAGCATTAGTTCCGATACCGCTTCTGTTCGGTTCATTTTCCTGACCATCCCGTCACGGCAAGACATCGTTTGGGCTGCCTGCTAGCGTTATCGACGTGAAGGTAATCAACACCCTGTTTAAAAATGTTTGAGACATTTTGTCTGTCATTGTCGTCCTTTATCGTTTATGCTGTTTCTAGCAACTCTATAGCGTACGAGCAATCCATTGCTTCTAGTTTCTCCGTGCAAACTCCCTTCATTTCCAATTTATTCGTGTTACGAGTTATATTCACTCTTTATAGTTTGTGTTATTAGGTAGACTTCAGACCGGTTCATGGTTTTTTGGTTTTTTAGCGTTCAAATTTTGTCTCTTTATACAGAATTCGTACTGTTAGAACAAGGGAATCACAGTCCGCCCGGCACCTTTTCCATGACAAGTTCAAGGTAGTGGTTGCATTTCTTGATATATGAACATACTGTTGTATGCTTTTTCCATTACTTTTATTATGATGGAATACTTTAGAGTATCGGCGCGCCTCTATTGTTATATACATGGTCAAGTGATGCATCATTTCATTTATATCGATATACATTACCAATTTTGCTGGAAGTCAAGCCGTTTTGGGTTTCATTATCTTTTTGGCACCAGACTAATTTTAGTCAGCGCCACTTTTCTTCATAATTTTCATGTTTTATCTCTATAGAACTCTCATACTTGATATTCTAAGAATACCAGCCCGTTCAATTATCGTACCCCATCATCACTCAAGGTATTTCTTTCATTATTCCATCGATTTAGTCTGCTGTTTATAGCTAGTGGATGATTTTATGACAGCAATTATGTTACTGCTTTTCTAGGTACACATAGGGGACTCCTCATGTGACCTTTTTTGGACCATTTTATCAGAATTAATTTTGCTGGGACTGAACCTTATGGTAATTTGAGCATTTTTCCGGATATTATTCATGGACAACTCCTGGGTCTTTATCGTTGAATCTTCATTAGACTCTTTCTCCTACAGGTTTTTTTATCCATTGTTTGGGATACGTTAATTCAAGAGTTGGGGATCCCTTGCAAACCTGCTATCAGGCTTTCGAATTTCTCACGATGGTAAGATAGTTGTTAATCTTTTTTCATTCTCTACCACTCTTGCATGAGACACAAATCTTTTTCTTGGAGGTTGATGGGTGTTTCTTGACTATAGTGGTCTAATATCTTTATCTTCCTTCACTTAGTGCTTGTTTTTCACTATACTCTTTTGATATATGCTTATCACCACAGGCTTTTGGTACTTATCTCTCTTATTTTTCTTTTTTCTTTGGATTTCTTTCAAGTCATATACAGGCATTATCATCCCCTGCATAAACATTTATTCTATTATGTTGTATTATTATGACTGATAGTTTCTATGAAGGTTTGTTATTCTAAGATTTATATGTTTCTCTAAGCATATAGCTCTATTCATGTTCTTAGTCTAATGGTGATTATTGTAGTGTTCTACCTAAATGTATTGTTCTGACTCAACCCTAAATTCAATTACTCAATAATTCAAAATGTGGACTATGTACTGTCATAATTGGTCTGTACATACATATATAGTTTTTGTTTGTATATATTTTAGTGACACGATTATCCTATTTTAGAGTTTTTGATTGTTTTTTTCAGAAATTGTAAGTGGAGGTGGCTCTCCTGAAGAAGGCAGTTCTACTGCCGAAACGCGCGTTGAGACATCTTGGAAACCACCCAGTCTTTTTAATTAATTTGATTCATATGTCATATAGACATTAGGAAATAGAAGAAAAGATACAATATGTGAAAGTGATTAACCTCTTCATGCAGGCAATATAAATTATGTATCTATTAAGAACGCATATCAGGCCTTTGTATTTTATGTAGTAATTTTCTATTAAAAAAAACTTTTTGTAATTTTCCTATTTCAGTGTCACTATCATCATTTATATTATTATGGTTTTATAATTTGTTATGAAGTAGCCCTAGGAATTTCACAGCACACTGTAGGTTTTCTCCAGCAAATAATATAATTTTTTTCAATATTTACTATTTTGATTTACTCTGTGACCCAGTGCGTATTGTTTTTATGTAGTGCTCATTGCTTTCACTTCAAGCGTCTTACTTGGTGCCATACTGTTCTTTCGTTGTACTCATGCATTTCATTATGAGTTTAATCATGTCACTCATTTTGGAGCTGGCCTTCGGTCTTACTGGCCCCCCCTATTTTTCTCTGCCATTCTTGTTTCCGTTCACTCTGCTCCTGAATTTATTCCCTGTCCTTTCTTTGTGTCCACACTCGTAGTCTGTTCACTTCTTCACCCTTTCTGTTTTTTTCCCCCCCCTTGGTTTCACCCTCTGGATCCATCATCACCTGATCTGACCACACCCCTGTGCTGGGACCATGCCCCCTGCACTCGCCTCCTCTTATTCCCTCCTCCCACTCTCACCGTGACTTCCGTATCCGGCAGTCATTGGAGAGACGGACGTCAATTTCCCTCTGAGTAAGTACCTGGGGCTTGGGCCCTTGCTCGGTTCATGTTCTTCCCCGGTCCTCCTGCTCTAATCCTCGTGTACCTTCCTCCCCAGTTTTCATGCAGGTCCCGGGCTCATCCGCCTTATTTCTCCTTCCCCTTGCCGCACACACGCAGCTTCACTCAAGGTGAGTTCCCGCCGCTTCCACTTCTTGCCTCTCCACGCCACTGTTCCCTGGCTCACCCCGTTTCTATTCTTTTCCAGCGTGTCCTTTTGGGCCCTGCCCCCCCTGGCATTACAGGGACTATCCTCCCGTGCCACACGGATTTGAACTGCCCCAGACCCCGTGGTCTCTCCCTCCAGACGTCCCTATCTTTGCGCCCAGTTCTTCACTACCCTCCGGGTAAGCTCCCCTCTTCCCTTTTCCGTCTGTCACCTATTGTCCGGTCGGTACCTCACTCGCTCTGCTCACCTATCTCACTTTTCCCCTCACTTCGTTGGTCGGTTGTTATACAGAGTGTACCTCGCTTGGGTCACTCACATAGATACCCTCACTGTCGAGTTCACACTTCCTCCCTCCCCATGCCTTCTCATTTCTCCTCACTTGTATCATCTCTCGGTTATTACCTTTCCCTTTTGTCTTGTTCGGCTTGGTTTTCTTCCCTTTGCCTCACCACTTCTTTTCGACTCCCATCTCTTTTTTTCACCCACTCCTTTTGTTGTTAACCGTACTCACGTACTTTGTTACTATCGTCCAACTCAGTATCTTCCGTTGGTCACATTCACTGTTTAATAATTTCTTTCCAGCAGATTGTGCATTACGATACGGTGTATGAATATTCAATTTTTTACTCATGCGCTTTTTCTCACTGTGATTTCGTTGTAGCATGTATTTGATTCATTCAATTATTATCTTCTATGTACCACTATTTCCACGTGATTGCGAATTTGGTCACTTTCCTGACTTCGTCTAAACACCGTCCCCGTGTTATGATTCATCTGCGTACTGACACGGTTCTGTGTTTCACTCCATGTCTCTCTTTGCACATGGTCAGCAACACATGATGGTTCTCTTTGCCTTCGCACTACTTTTCCAGGATGCTTGTTTCACCTTGTTTGGTCACCTCTGACCAGTCCCTGCAGCATCATCATGTGTCCTTATACCGGTCTCCTTTCTTCACTGCTGGCACCCTCAACGACCCTTATTACTGTGTCCAGTTACATAGCCACAATCTGTTGTCATTCAGCCACGTTTCTTTGTTTGTTTTTTTAGGCTTCTCCTCTGCTGTGTTGTTGTTGTTGTTTTTTGTACCTTGATTCACTTCATTATCTCCCTGGGGTTTCCTCCACAATTGTTTCTGGTGATAGTGCGTGTCGTTGTCACTAGTTACGCAGATACACATTGTGTGTATGAGTGTTCCTCATTATTTGATATACCTTGTATCTTCCCCAGCCCTGAAGAGTCAGGGGATTACCACCCATTGTGACGAAACACGTGTCGGCTGGTTCTTTTTGTGCTTTATTTCATCATTAAATAATTATGACTCACACAACTGATGTTGATCTTGAATTGGGCTACTTTAGAGACTTTGCTTTGATCTGTTATCCCAACTACGTGTGCACAGGACATTGTTCACATTTATCCCTAGGGAGGTGGTGGTCCCGGGGGCAAGGGGTCCGCAAAGGACCCTCTGTATTATTGTATAGTATTGAGATGTCATTTGAGATGTCATCAGTAGTGTCATCAGTGATGTCACTGACCATGTCATGAGTGATGTAATATGTGACGTCATCAGCAGTGCATTGCGGGGGCGCAAATTATAGTTAGCTCAACTAACTATAACGGCCGAATTTCTATGGTTTCGTATGAGTGAAATGTCCAACTAACTATAACGTCCCTGAAACCTATGTTTTTTTCAGTGAATTTCTAAGGATTTTTAAATGCTAATTACTAACTATAAGTCCCTGAAACCTATGTTTTTTTCAGTGAATTTCAAAGGTTTTTTAAATGCTAATTTCTAACTATGCCCACAGAGGTAGGACATGTGCAGAGAGAAGAAGAAAGGCGCAGAAAGAAGCAAGAGAAGTGCAGAAAGAACCAACAGAGGTGCAGAAAGAGGCCTTGTTGCAAAGTCATCCTGTGCCCTGGGCACCCCCCAAATTTTTGCTGACTGGTACTGGTGGTAACTGACTCTGCCTAACTAGGCCCGGAGCCAGTGCTATGCTGAAAGACACTTAGAATACAGTGAAAACACCTCCATACACTAGGGTACACTATGGGTTGGGGTACCCCTGTGATTGTCATGACCTTCCCTGAAAGGCCCTAGTACATAATAGGGCAGGGGATTAAAACTACCTCTAAGTCCCTAGCATATAATAGGGCATGGCAGTTTAGAGGCCAGCAGCTCTTTTCTGCACTTGCATGTGTGCACTGCTGAGCCTGAGCTCAGTTTAAAAGTAGGCCTGTGTGTGCAGAAAGAGCCAAGAGAGGTGCAGAAAGAAGCAAGAGAGGTGCAGAAAGAAGCAACAGAAGTACAGAAAGAAGCAACAGAGGTGCAGAAAGAGGGGTGCAGAAAGAGGCAAGAGACGTGCAGAAAGAAGCAACAGAGGTGCAGAAAGAGGCAAGAGAAGTTCAGAAAGAGGCAGCAGAGGTGAAGAAAGAGACAAGAGAACTGTAGAAAGAGGCAAGAGAGTTGCAGAAACAGGCAAAAGAGGTGCACAAAGAGGGAACAGGGGTGCACACAGAGGCAAGAGAGGTGCAGAAAGTGGGAAGAGGTGTGCAGAAAGAGACAAGAGGGGTGCAGAAAGAGTCAAGAGTAGTTCAGATAAAAGCAAAAGAGGTGCAGAAAGAGGCAAGAGGAGTGCAGAAAGAGGCAAGAGAGGAGCAGAAAGAGGCAAGAGAGGTGCACACAGAGGTACAAGGGGTGCAGAAATTTGCAAGAGAGGTGCAGAAAGAAGCAAGAAAAGTGCAGAAAGAAGCAACAGAGGTGCAGAAAGAGGCAAGAGGGGTGCAGAAAGAAGCAAGAGAAGTGCTGAAAGAAGGAACAGAGGTGCAGAAAGAGGCAAGAGGGGTGCAGACAGAGGCAAGAGATGTACAGAAAGAGTGTAGAGGGGTGCAGAAAGAGGCAAGAGGGGTGCAGAAATTTGCAAAACAGGTGCAGAAAGAAACAAGAGCAGTACAGAAACTACCAAGAGAGGTGCAGAAAGAGGCAATAGGCGTGCAGAAAGAGGCAAGAGAAGTACAGACAGAAGCAACAGAGGTGCAGAAAGAGACAAGAGAACTGTAGAACGAGGCAAAAGAGTTGCAGAAACAGGCAAGAGATGAGCAGAAAAAGGGAACAGGGGTACAGAAAGAGGCAAGAGAGGTACAGAAAGAGGGGAGAGAGGTGTAGAAAGAGGGAAGAAGGGTACAGAAAGAGGCAAGAGGAGTGCAGAAAGAAGCAACATAAGTGCAGAAAGAAGCAAGAGAAGTGCAGAAAGAAACAACCAAGGTGCAGAAAGAGGCAAGAGGGTGCAGAAAGAGAAGAGCAAAAAAGAAGCAACAGAGGTGCAGAAGGAGGCAAGAGGAGTGCGGAAAGAGGCAAAAGACATGCAGAAAGAAGCAAACGCAGTGCAGAAAGAACCAACAGAGGTGCAGAAGGAGGCAAGAGGGGTGCAGAAAGAGGCAGGAGGGGTGCAGAAATTTGCAAGAGAGGTGCAAAACGAAGCAAGAGCATTGCAGTAAGAAACAACAGAGGTACAGAAGGAGGCAAGAGGGGTGCAGAAAGAGGCAAAAGCAGTGCAGAAAGAACCAAGAGACGTGCAGGAAAAAGGAAAAAGGGTGCAGAAAGAGGCACGAGGGGTGCAGAAAGAAGGAAGAGAAGTGCAGAAAGAAGCAACAGAGGTGCAGAAAGAGGCAAGACGGGTGCATAAAGAGGAAGAGAGGTGCAAAAAAGAAGCAACAGATGTGCAGAAGGAGGCAAGAGAAGTGCAGAAAGAGAGTTGCAGAAACAGGCAAAAGAGGTGCAGAAAGAAGCAAGAGCAGTGCAGAAAGAACCAACAGAGGTGCAGAAGGAGGCAAGAGGGATGCAGAAAGAGGCAAGAGGGGTGCAGAAATTTGCAAGAGAGGTGCAGAAAGAAGCAAGAGCAGTGCAGTAAGAAACAACAGAGGTACAGAAGGAGGCAAGAGGGGTGCAGAAATAGGCAAAAGCAGTGCAGAAAGAACCAAGAGATGTGCAGGAAAAGGAAAGAAGGGTGCAGAAAGTGGCATGAGGGGTGCAGAAAGAAGGAAGAGAAGTGCAGAAAGAAGCAACAGAGGTGCTAAAAGAGGCACGAAAGGTGCAGAAAGAGGCAAAAAAAAGCGCAGAAAGAAACAAAAAAGTGCAGAAAGAAGCAACAGAGGTACAGAAAGAGGCAAGAGTGGTGCAGAAAGAGAAGAGAGGTGTAGAAAGAGGCAAGAGACTTGCAGAAAGAGGGAAGAGGGGTGCAGAAAGAGGCAAGAGGGGTGCTGAAAGAAGCAAGTGAGGTGCAGAAAGAGGCAAGAGAGGTGCAGAAAGACGCAAGAGAGGTGCAGAAACATGCAAGAGAAGTGCAGAAAGAAGCAAGCAAATTGCTGAAAGAAGCAACAGAGGTGTAGAAAGAAGCAAGAGAAGTGCAGAAAGAGGCAAGTGAGATGCAGAAAGAGGCAAGAGAGGTGCAGAAAGAGGGAAGACGAGTGCAGAAAGAGACAACAGGGGTTCAGAAAGAAGCAAGACAGGTGCTGAAAGAAGCATGGAAAGTGCAGAATGAAGCAACAGGAGTGCAGAAAGAGGCTAGAGAACTGCAGAAAGAGGCAAGAAAGTTGCAGAAACAGGTAAAAGAGGTACGGAAAGAGGGAACAGGAGTGCAGACAGAGGCAAGAGATGTGCAGAAACAGGTAAGAGGGGTGCAGAAAGAAGCAAGAAGGGTGCTGAAATTTGCAAAAGAAGTGCAGAAAGAAGCAAGAGCAGTGCAAAAGAACCAACAGAGGTGCAAAAATGGGCAAGTGAGGTGCAGAAGGAGGCAAGAGAACTGCAGAAAGAAGCAAGAGAGTTGCAGACACAGGCAAAAGGGGTGCAGAAAGAGGGAGCAGGTGGGCAGACTGGGGCAAGAGAGGTGCAGAAAGAGGGAAGAGGGTTGCAGAAGGAAGCAAAAGGGGTGCAGAAAGAAGCAAAAGAGGTGCAGAAAGAGGCAAGAGAGGTGCAGAAAGAGGCAACAGAGGTGCAAAAAGACGCAAGAGAGGTGCAGAAACAAGCAAGAGAAGTGTAGAAAGAGGCAAGAGAATTGCTGAACGAAGCAACAGAGGTGTAGAAAGAAGCAGGAGAAGTGCAGAAAGAGGCAAGGGAGGTACAGAAAGAGGCAAGTGAGGTGCAGAAAATGACTAGAGAACTGCAAAAAGAGGCAAGAGGGGTGCAAAAAAGGGAAGAAGGGTACAAAAAGAAACAAAAGAAGAGCAGAAAGAAGGAACAGAGGTGCAAAAAGAGGGAAGAGGGGTGCAGAAAGAGGCACGAGGGGTGCAGAAAGAAGCAAGAGATGTGCAGAAAGAAACAAAAGACATGCAGAAAAAAGGAACAGAGGTGCAGAAAGAGGCAACAGCGGTGCAGGAAGAGGCAACAGGGGTGCAGAAAGAGGGAAGAGGGGTAGAGAAAGAGGCACGGGGTATAGAAAGAAGCAAGAGAGCTGTAGAAAGAAACAAAAGAAGTGCAGAAAGAAGGTACAGAGGTGCAGAGAGAGGCAAGAAAGATGTAGAAAGAGGGAAAAGGGGTGCAGAAAGAGGCACGATGGGTGAAGAAAGAAGCAAGAGATGTGCAGAAAGAAGCAACAGAGGTGCAGAAAGAGGGAAGAGGGTTACAGAAAGGGGCAAGAGAGGTGCAGAAAGAAGCAACAGAGGTGCAGAAAGATGGAAGAGGGATGGAGAAAGAGGCAAGAGGGGTACAGAAAGAAGCAAGAAAGTTGCAGAAAGAAACAAAAGAAGTGCACAAAGAAGGAACAGAGGTGCAGAAAGAGGCAAGAGGGGAGCAGGAAGAGGCAAAAGGGGTGCAGAAAGAAGCGAGAGGTACAGAAAGAAACAAAAGAAGTGCAGTAAGAAGGAACAGAGGTGCAGAAAGAGGCAAGGGGACTGCAGAAAGAAGGATGAGGGGTGCAGAAAGAGGCAAGAGAGATGCAGAAAGAAGCAAGAGAAATGCATAAAGGGGGAGGTGGGGTGGAGAGAGATGGCAAGAGGGATACAGAAATAAACAAGAGAGGTGCAGAAAAAAACAAAAGAAGTGCAGAAAGAAGGAATAGAGGTGCAGAAAGAGGCAAGAGGGGTGCAGAAAGGAGGGTCAGAGGTGCAGAAAGAAGCAAGAGAAGTGCAGAAAGAAGCAACAGAGGTGCAAAAAGAGGGATGAGGGGTGGAAAAAGAGGCAAGAGAAGTGCAGAAAGAAGAAACAGAGATGCAAAAAGGGGGAACAGGGGTGGAGAAAGTGGAGAGAGGGGTGCAGAAAGAAGCAAGAGAAGTGCAGAAAGAAACAAAAGAAGAGCAGAGAGAAGGAACAGGGGTACAGAAAGAGGCAAGAGGGGTACAGAAAGACAGAAGATGGGTGCAGAAGGAAGCACGAGTGGTGCAGAAAGAAGCAAGAGAGGTGCAGAAAGAAGCAAGAGTAGTGCAGAAAGATGCAACAGAGGTGCAGAAAGAGGCAAGAGGGGTGCAGGAAGAGGGGTGCACAAAGAAGCAAGAGAGGTGCAGAAAGAAACAAAAGAAGTGCAGAAAGAAGGAACAGAGGTGCAGAAAGATGGAAGAGGGGTGGAGAAGGAAACAAGAGAGGTGCAGAAAGAAGCAACAGTGGTGCAGAAAGAGGGAAGAGGGATGGAAAAAGAGGCAAGAGGGGTGCTGAAAAAAGCAAGAGAGGTGCAGAAACTAACAAAAGAAATGCAGAAAGAAGGGAGGTGCAGAAAGCGGCAAGAGGAGTACAGAAAGAGAAGATGGGTGCAGAAAGAGGCTCAAGGGGTGCAGAAAGAAGCAAGAGAGGTACAGAAAGATGCAAGATAAGTGCAGAAAGAAGCAACAGTGATGCAGAAAGAGGGGTGGAGAAAGAGGCAAGAGAAGTGCAGAAAGAAGCAACAGACATGCAGAAAGGGGGAAGAGGTGTGGAGAAAGAGGCAAGAGGGGTACAGAAAGAAGCAAGAGAGGTGCAGAAAGAAACAAAAGAAGTGCAGAAAGAAGGAACAGAGGTGCAGAAAGAGGGACGAGGGTTGGAGAAAGAGACAAGAGAGGTGCAGAAAGAAGTAACAGAGGTGCAGAAAGAGGAAAGAGGGATGGAGAAAGAGGCAAGAGGGGTGCAGAAAGAAGCAAGAGAGGGGCAGAAACTAACAAAAGAAGTGCATAAAGAAGGGAGGTGCAGAAAGAGGCAAGAGGAGTGCAGAAAGAGAAGATGGGTGCAGAAAGAGGCACAAGGGGTGCAGAAAGAAGCAAGATAGGTACAGAAAGACGCAAGATAAGTGCAGAAAGAAGCAACAGAGATGCAGAAAGAGGGGTGGAGAAAGAGGCAAGAGAAGTGCAGAAAGAAGCAACAGACATGCAGAAAGGGAGAGGAGGTGTGGAGAAAGAGGCAAGGGGTGCAGAAAGAAGAAAGAGAGGTGCAGAAAGAAACAAAAGAAGTGCAGAAAGAAGGAACAGAGGTGCAGAAAGAGGCAGGAGGATGCAGAAAGAGGGAAGAGGGGTGCAGAAAGAGGCAAGAGAGGTGCAGAAAGACGCAAGAGGGGTGCACAAAGAAGCAAGTGAGGTGCAGAAAGAGGCAACAGAGGTGCAGAAAGAGGCAAAAGAGGTGCAGAGAGTAGAAGAGATGTGCAGAAAGAGGCAAGAGAAGTGCAGAAAAAGAAAGAAAGGTGCAGAAAGAAGCAACAGAAATGCAGAAAGAGGCAAGAGAGGCGCAGAAAGAAGCAAGAGAGGCTTGCACACCATTAGTGCCAATTTAACACCCACTTTTAGCAATAAGTAACAGGTGACCATTCTAGGTTTACAAAGGACCTTCCACCACACTGTAACACTTGTTGCTGCATTTTTGGTAATGTTTGAGCCGTTTGAGCTAGAAACTAACCCTGGGCAAAGCACTACGCTCCGCTCGCGTAGTTTGCGAAGTTTGCGCTACTTCGCACTACGCGAATTGCACGTAGCACAGTGCAAACATGCGTAGCGTAGCGTAGTGCAGCGGTAATTTTTTGCTTGCTCGCGGTCCTCAACGTCAAGTTGGCGACCGCGAGCGACCGCGAGCAAGCAAAATGAGCAAGCAAAATGACATACCGGCTCATACCTCTAACTAGGTCCAGAAATGCTTCTCAGTGATTCCTTCTTTTTTTGTCTCATTGAGTTCCTAGTTTAGCTTCTATGAAAATGAGGAAGACTAAACCTGAGGTTACCACTCCACAACACAGACTACCATACCATATAATTGCTCTCCATAACATATAATCCCACTCTACATAATTCCTATACACTAAATACCACATACTTTCAAGCCACATAATTTCACTGCACAACATACCACATAATTCCACTACACACAACGTACATCCACTCCAAAATACATTAGTAAAAAACTTTTACATTTACAACGCCAATGGCTCTAACTCTTGCAAATGCGAGACCTATTAAATTACAAATGCTTCTTTAACTGGTAGTCACGTTTGCAGAGAGGTGGAGAAAGGGGGCTGGGCCTCTAACCAGCGCTCAGGAATTCCGCTGCGTAGGACTTACAGGAGGTACCAGGAGGGCTTCTTGGCCCCCAAAAACCCTCAGGAGTAAAGTGGACTTCATCCCCCAACCAGTACCGTGCCAGGAGGCACGTTTGCAGAGTGGTGGAGAAAGGGGGGATGTGGCCTCCGAAGACCTCTTAGCAATCCCACTGTGTGGGACTTAGTGGAGGTAACAGGAGGGGTAGTTGGCCACCAAGGACAACCTTGGGGGCCAACTACCCCTCCTATTACCTCCAGTAAGTCCCACACTGCAGCATTGCAAACGTGCTCCCTGGCGCGCTCTTGGATGGGGATTAAAGTCCACTTCGCTGCTGGGGGTCCATTGGAGCCAACTAGCCTACCTGATACCTCCAGTATGCCCCAGATAGTGGGATTGCTGATAGGTGTACACAGACTACACCCACTTTGTCCACCACTCTGCAAATGCACCACCTGGCGTGCTCTTGGTTGGGGGATGAAGTCCCCTTGCCTCCTGAGGGTCCCTGTGGGCAAACAAGCCCACAAGCTACCTCCAGTAAGCCCCACACATCTGGATTGCTGAGAGTGGTCTGAGGCCACACCCCCTTTTTACACCACTCTGCAAACGCACCTCCTGGCGCACTGCTGCTCGTGGGATGAAGTGCACTTGTGTGCTGAGGTCCTCAGGACACAAGAGGACCTCATCGCCCCACCAGCAGTGCGCCAAGAGGCACGTTTGCAGAGTGGTGTCAAAAGGGGCATGGCCTCGGATAACCTCTCAGCAATCCCACTGTGTGGGGATTACTGGAGGTACCTGGTGGTCTAGTTGGCCCCTAAGTACCCTTAGGATTGAAGGGGACTTCATCTCCCATTTCAGAACATGCCAGGAGGCATGCAGCTCCCCTTGTCCAAAAGCAATTCTGCTTTGCTTTTTGGAAGCGAGAGCAGGTTTCCTGCTCTCGCTTCCAAGAAGCAAAGCACTGTTTGCTATGGCAGGGCGGGAGCCGTGCTCCTGCCCTGCCATAGCAAAAGGCAAAGTCCCGAGGGTGGGCACCCCGGGACATTGCAGGAGCTGGCCCTGGGGAGTGGCGGTCCCCAGGACCATAGAGGGCTCCAGGAGGGGGGCCGCGCTGCCCGCCTCCCCTCCATTGCAAAGCCCCGGGGAGGTAATGGTCCCAGGGGCCGTGTGGGGGAGCTCGAGCTCCCAACAAATTTTTGGAAAGTAGCCTCTGGGAGGTGGCGGTCCCCGGGGCAGTGTGGGGGGGCAGGAGCCTCCCCTACTTATTTAAAACAAAAAGCAGCGTGCCCCCCGCATATGAGTATCTAAGCCCCAGGGAGGTGGTGGTCCCCGGGCTGCAGGGGCCCCCATGGGCCCCCGCTACATAATTAAACATTGCCCCAGGGACCTGGCCCACCCGGGGCTAATAGAAAACGAAGCGTGGATGACCGCGCTTCATTTTATTTTCTTTTTTTCAGCCAGATTCGTGCACCAAGCGTGAATTTGGCCCATTTTTAAAGAAAAATGCTTTTTTTGGCCCTGGGGGTCCTTGTGCGACCCCCTGAGCAGGCCGCGGGGGTCAGGGTGTTTCTACCCTGCCCCCTTTTCTTGTGTTTTATGCTTTTTACAACTGTTTTCTTGTGACTCGGTTACAAGATGGCTGCCAACACTTCCTGGTTTGGAGTGTTGGCAGCCAATCGGAATGAAGCTCGGGCTCGGGAGGAGTCACAAATCCTCGGTGCTCAGATATATACATTTTTATTTTTTTAATTTCTCAGCAACTACTGAACGGATTTACACCATTTAAAAAAAGCACGCTTTCTGGACCAAGACCTACCTTTTTGCCAAATTTGATGTAATTCCGTTCAGCAGTTCGGGCTGTAGCTTTGTCTAAAGTTCCTATGAAAATTAACATGGGGAAAACGTGTTTTGAGACCCCTTTTTCTCAACTCCCGCTTGACGAATCACCCCGAAACTTTCAAAACAGGAGCTGACCTGAGTGAACCTTTAGTTTGGAAAATTTTGCGAAGATTCATCAAACGGCGCCAAAGATATTGGCAAAAGAAAAAATGCTTTTTGAATAGAAACAAGGTCCTAACTATAACTACCTACTGGCAACCACCAGTAGGTAATATATATATATATATATATATATATATATATATATATATTCACTGAAAAAACCATAGGTTTCAGGGACGTTATAGTTAGTTGGACATTTCACTCGTACAAAACCATAGAAATTCCCCCGTTATAGTTAGTTCAGCTAACTATAACTCACGCCCCAGCAATGCACTGCTGATGACGTCACATATTACATCATTCATGACATGGTCAGTGACATCACTGATGACATCACTGATGACATCACTGATGACATCTCAAATGACATCACTGATGACATCACTGATGACATCATCCAGTCACTGTGTGTTTCTGTAAAGTTTAAATATGTTTTATATATATATGCCAAGCTGTATTGAAGAATGAGAGGGTGTAGAAGTGTCTGGATGAAGGATTTAGTAGGTGCGTGACTGACTGTATAAGTGAGTGATTGAATGTGTCTTACTGAATGCATGGGTTAGTGACTAAACTGTCTGAATGTGTGTATCAGTATGTCTGTTGTTGTGTAAGCTGCTGCATGGGTTGGTGAGTAGCTACATGAGTGTCTATATGTGTTATTGATTGGTTGCCAGAGTATTTGTATGGGAGACTGAGTGTGTGTGTGGGTGGGTGGGAGGTGTGTGACTCTGTGCACAGATGTGTGAGTGATTGATTCACTGGGTGTATGGGTTCAAGAGTGCATGTGGAAACAGCTGTATGGGCGGGTGAGTGTGTGTATGGGTGTGTTGGTGAGAGATTGGATGTCTCAGTGGTACATGTCCAAGTAACTACATATATAAAAGGTAGTGTTTGTGAGAGTTGGAGTATATAAATGACTATACATGAGAGTGAGTGATTGTGAGAGTGGCTGTATGGATCAGTGTGTACTTGTATCAGTGATTGTATAAGAGAGTAAGTATGTGTTAGTATATGGTTGAATAAGTGAGGTGGTGTGTGAAT
Organism: Calotriton arnoldi; assembly: GCA_963921515.1. Classification (NCBI taxonomy): domain Eukaryota; kingdom Metazoa; phylum Chordata; class Amphibia; order Caudata; family Salamandridae; genus Calotriton; species Calotriton arnoldi. The sequence continues at coordinate 388,809 of CAWUFW010012089.1, forward strand.
AACTGTATAGGTGAGGAAATGGGAGTGTGATTAATACTTTGCATGACTGACTAGGTGTATCAGTAACTCCATGGATGAGTGGCGGTGTGTGAGTGTCTGTATAGGTGTATGAGTGCATATGATAGTGTTGTATTGATGAGTGACTGTATGTATGAGTGATTGTATGGGTGAATGAGTGGATGTGTGTGTAGACCTAGGAATCAGTGAGTGCGCATGTAGTAACTGGTATTGGTGTGTCGATGGTTTTGAAAATGATAGTCTGTATTTTACAGTGGGTGTATCAAAGATTATATTAGAGTGTGAGGAGGTGCATCAGATTTTGACGTGGATGATGTCATCAGTGATGTCATCAGTGATGTCATTTGAGATGTCATCAGTGATGTCATCAGTGATGTCACTGACCATGTCATGAATGATGTAATATGTGACATCATCAGCAGTGCATTGCGGGGGCGCGAGTTATAGTTAGCTGAACTAACTATAACGGGGGAATTCCTATGGTTTTGTATGAGTGAAATGTCCAACTAACTATAACGTCCCTGAAACCTATGGTTTTTTTCAGTGAATTTCTAAGGTTTCTTAAATGCTAATTTCTAACTATAACGTGCCTGAAACCTATGGTTTTTTCAGTGAATTTCAATGGTTTTTTAAATGCTAATTTCTAACTATATCGTGCCATGAAACCTATGGTTTTTTCAGTGAATTTCAAAGGTTTTTTAAATGCTAATTTCTAACTATGCCTACAAAGGTAGGACATGTGAAGAAATAAGAAGAAAAGCGCAGAAAGAAGCAAGACAAATGCAGAAAGAGGCAACAGAAGTCCAGAAAGACGAAGATAAGTGCAGGAAGAAGCAAGAGATGTGCAGAAAGAACCAATAGAGGAGCAGAAAGTCCTCCTGTGCCCCCAACTTTTTACTGACGGGTACTGGGGGTAACTGACTCTGACTAACCAGGACTGGAGCCAGTGCTATGCTAAAAGACACGTAGAATACAGTGAAAACACCTACATACACTAGGGAACACTATGCGTTGGGGTACCCCTGTGATTAGCATGACCTCCTCTGTATTTGCCATGAATTAGTGCCTGGGTCATTGCATGAGTACATGGGTAGTGACTGGATGATTAGAGTGCTGCAAGGACAGTGCATGGTGATTTTGTAAGTGCTTGGGTTTTGGCGCAGTGATTGGATAAGCACATAGGATTGGCTGGGTGATTGGAGGACTGAATAGATAGTACCAGGGAGATTACTGGACTGCATAGGTAGTCCTCAAGGTATTGCAGCAGTGCATGTGTTAGTGACTGGGTCATTCCATGAGTACATGGGTACTGACTGGATAATTAGAGTACTGCAAGGAGAGTGCGTGGTGAACTTATAAGTGCTTGGCTATTGGAGGAGTGTATGGATTAGTACATGGTAGTGGCTGGGTGACTGGAGGAGTGTACAGGACTGTATGGGTAGGGCATATGGGGTTGTAACAGTGATCAGGTAGTGTCTTGAGCATTGCATGAGTACATAGCTATTAACTGAAAGATTAGAATACTGCAAGGAGAGTGCCTGTGTGAATTTATAAGTGCTTGGGTATTGGCGGAGTGTTTGGATTAGTACATGGTAGTGGCTGGGTGACTGGAGGACTGCACTGGGAGTGACTGGGTAATTGCTGGACTGCATGGGTACTACCAGGGGAATTGAAGGAGAGAATGAGAAGTGTGTAGGTGGTTAGAGGACTGAATGGGTAGTACACAGGGATTGTAGCAGTCAATGTGTTAGTGCCTGGATCATTGCATGACTTATTGGGTAGTGACTGGATGATTAGAGTACTGCGAGGAGAGTGCATGGTGAATTTATAAGTGCTTGGGTTTTGGCATAGTGATTGGATAAGGACATAGGACTGGCTGGGTGATTGGAGGACTGCCTAGGTAGTACCAGGGAGATTACTGGACTGCATAGGTAGTCCTCAATGGATTGCAGCAGTGCATGTGTTAGTGACTGGATCATTGCATAAGTACATGGGTAGTGACTGGATGATTAGAGTGCTGCAAGGACAGTGCATGGTGATTTTATAACTGCTTGGGTTTTGGCAGAGTGATTGGATAAGTACATAGTGCTGGCTGGGTGATTGGAGGAGTGCATGGGTAGTGACAGAGGGATTTCTGGAGTGCATGGGTACTACCTGGGTAATTGGAGGAGTGAATCAGTAGTGTGTAGGTGGTTAGAGGTCTGCATGGGAAGTGCTAAGGGGATTGTAGCAGTGCATGTGTTAGTGCCTGGGCCATTCCATGAGTACATGTGTACTGACTGGAAGACTAGAGTACTGCAAGGAGAGTGCATGGTGAATTTATAAGTGCTTGGGTTTTGGTGGAGTGATTGGATAAGTACATGGTGCTGGCTGGGTGATTGAAGGAGTGCATGGGTACTGACAGGGCGATGGCTGGACTGCATGGGTAGTGCTCAGGGTATTGTAGCAGTGCATGTGTTAGTGCATGGGTCATTGCATGAGTGCATGGGTACTGACTGGATGATTAGAGTATTGTAGGAGAGTGCATGGTGGATTTATAAGTGCTTGGGTTTTGGCGGAGTGATTGGATAAGTACACACATGTCACATCAGTCCCGCCCCTCCCTTCACCACTCTGCAAACGCACCCCTGGCAGGTTTTAAGTTGGGGAATTAATTCCCTTGAATCCTGAGGGTCCTTGGTCCAACTAGCTCACCAGGTACCTCCAGTAAGCGCGACAGAGCTGCGTTGCAGAGAGGTGGTCCAAGGCCACGCCCCTTTTACACCTTTCTGCAACGCAGCTCTGTGGCGCTTACTGGAGGTACCTGGTGTGCTAGTTGGACCCAAGGGACCCTCAGGATTCAAGGGGACTTAATCCCCAACCTACAACGCACCAGAGGGCCCGTTTGCACAGTGGAGAAGGGAGGGGGTGGGCCTGATGTGACAAGTGTGCAAACGCGCCCCGTGGCGCGTTTTAAGTTGGGGGATTAAGTCCCCTTGAATCCTGAGTCTCCCTGGGGCCCAACTAGCCCACCAGGTACCTAAAAGTTAGCACCACAGAGCTGCGTTGCAGAGAGGTGGTCCGAGGCCACGCCCCTTTTTTCACCTCTTTGCAACGCAACTCTGTTGTGCTTCCTGAAGGTACCTGGTGGGCAAGTTGCCCCCAGGGACCCTCAGGATACAAAGGGATTTAATCCCCCAACTTAAAACGTGCCAAGGAGAGCGTTTGCACACTTGTCAGATCAGGCCCCCCCCTGCCTTCAGCACTGTGCAAACGCGCCACATGGCTCGTTTTAAGTTGGGGGATTAAGTCCCCTTGAATCCTGAAGGTCCCTGGGGTCCAACTAGCCCACCAGGTACCTCCAGTAAGCGCCACAGAGCTGCGTTGCAGAGAGGTATAAAAAGGGGCATGGTCTGGCCTCGGACCACCTCTCTGCAACGCAGCCCTGTGGTGCTTACTGGAGGTACCTGGTGTGCTAGTTGGCCCCAGGGACCCTCAGGATTGAAGGGGAATTAATTCCCAACTTAAAACGCACCACAGGGCATGTTTGCACACATGTCACATCAGGCCCGCCCTCCCTTCAGCACTGTGCAAAGGCGCCACATGACTCATTTTAAGTTGAGGGATTAAGTCCCCTTAAATCCTGAGGGTCCCTGGGGTCCAACCAGCCCACCAGGTATCTCCAGTAAGCGCCACAGAGCTGCTTTGCAGAGAGGTGTAAAAAGGGGCGTGACCTCAGACCACCTCTCTGCAACGCAGCCCTGGAGGTACCTGGTGGGCTAGTTGGCTCCCAGGGACCCTCAGGATTGAAGGGGAATTAATCCCCCAACTTAAAATGCGCCACGGGGCACGTTTGCACAGTGGTGCAGGGAGGGGTGGGGCCTGATGTGACAAGTGTGCAAACGCACCCTGTGGTGCATTTTAGTTAGGGGATTAAGTCCCCTTGAATCCTGAGGGTCCCTGAGGCCAACTAGCCCACCAGATACCTCCAGTATGCACCAGGGAGCTGCGTTGCAGAGAGGTCTTTAGAGGCCACGCCCCTTTTTACACCTCTCTGCAACGCAGCTCTTTGGCGCTTACTGGAGGTACCTCGTGGGCTAGTTGGCCCCCAGTGACCCTCAGGATTGAAGGGGACTTAATCCCCCAATTTACAATGTGCCAGGGGGTGCATTTGCACACTTGGTATATCAGGCCCGCCCCCTCCCTGCACCACTGTGCAAACACGCCCCCTGGCGTGTTGTAAATTGGGGGATTAATTCCCCTTGAGTCCTGAGGGTCCCTGGGGGCCAACTAGCCCACCAGGTACCTCCAGTAAGCTCCACAGAGCTGCGTTGCAGAGAGGTGTAAAAAGGGGCGTGGCCTCTGAACACCTCTCTGCAACGCAGCTCCCTGGTGCATACTGGAGGTACCTGGTGGGCTAGTTGGCCCCCAGGGACCCTCAGTATTCAAGGGAAATTAATTCCCCCACTTACAACGCGCCAGGGGGCGCATTTGCTGAGTGCTGCAGTTAGGGGGCGGGGCCTCCGTCGCGATGCGGCTTTTTTATTTTTTTATTTAATTTTACAAGGGGGCTGTGCGGCCCCCCTTCTTTTACATTAATTAGGGCCCTGGGGACCCCATCCCCCAGGGCCTGCTTTTTTTACAAAAAAATAAAAAAACGGGAAGGGAGCTGCGCGGCCCCCCTTCCAAGGCCAATTTTGGCCCTGGGGACCCCATCCCCCAGGGCATGGTTACATTTTGATTTTTTTGTAAATTATTTTTAAAGGAGGGGGGCTGCGTGGCCCCTCTCCTTAGGCCTCAAGTGGCCCCGGGGACCCCATCCCCCCGGGGCTGTGCCACAGTTTAAAAAAAATAAAATTCTATTGATTTAAGGAGGGGGGCCACGCGGCCCCCTGCCTGGGCCACTTCTGGCCCCGGGGACCCCATCCCCCAGTGCCTGGCCTCTCTGTTGGGGACCGTGGGGGGAGCCCCAATGCCCCCACGGTCCCGCCGGCTCCCCGCCTCATTGCCGGCATTGCTTTTCCACACGGGGAGCTGCTGACATGCAGCTCGCCGTGTGGAAAAGCAATCTGGTTTGGATTTTGGAAGCGAGAGCAGGAAACTTGCTCTCGCTTCCAAAATCCAAACCAGTGTTTGCTATGGCAGGACGGGAGCCGCATGGCTCCCGTCCTGCCATAGCAAACAGCAGTGTCCCGGGGGTGGGCACCCCGGGACCCTGCAGGAGCTGGCCCTGGGGGGTGGCGGTCCCCAGGGCCATCAAGGGCTCCTGGAGGGGGGCCGCGCGGCCCCCTCCCAACTAGTGTGCTGGTCCCCGGGGCGTGTGGGGGGCTCGAGCCCCCCCACACAGGTTTATTAATTTTTTTTTTAAAAAGCCCCGGGGGGTGGCGGTCCCCGGGGCAGCAGGGGGCCGTGTGCCCCCGCGAATAATTAATAAAAGCCCTGGGGGGTGGCAGTCCCCGGGACTTGGGGGTGCCTTGGAGGCCCCCCACACATGAAAAAAGAAGCCCCGGGGGGTGGCGGCCCCGGGGCTGCGGGAGGGCCGAGTGCCCTCCCGCACATAATGTTAAGAAAGCCCCAGGGGTGGCGGTCCCCAGGGCTGCGGGAGGCCCCTGCGGGCCCCCGCATATATTTGTTACAAATGCCCTCGGGACCTGGCCCACCCGGGGCCTCAATTAAATGAAGCGCGAGAGCCCGCGCTTCATTTTATTTTTATTTTTTGTCCGGATTCGCGCACCTAGCGTGAATTCGGCTGATTTTTGCTTTTTTTAAATGCTTTTTTTGGGCCTGGGGGTCCTTGTAGGACCCCCTGAGCAGGCCTAGGGGGTCAGGGTATTTCTACCCTGCCCCCTTTTCTTGTTTTTTTATCTTTTTCCTCACCTTTTCTTTCTCCCTCGGTCCAAGCACAAGATGGCTGCCAACACTTCCTGGTTTGAAGTGTTGGCAGCCAATCAGAGCCAAGCTCGTGCTCGAGGGATTAGGCTCCGCCCACATATATATTTTTTTCTTTAATATCTCAAAAACTACTGAACTGATTTACACCATTTAAAAGAAAAGTCACTTTCTGAACCAAGCACTACCTTTTTGCCAAATTTGGTGTAATTCCGTTCAGCAGTTCAGGCTGTAGCCTTGCCTAAAGTTTCCTATGGGAAATTGATTTTTTGACTCCTATTTTTTTAATTTCTCAGCAACTACTGAACTTATTTACACCATTTAAAAAAAAGGTAGCTTTCTGAACCAAGAGCTACCTTTCTGCCAAACTTGGTGTAATTCCGTTCAGCAGTTCGGGCTGTAGCCTGTCTCAAAATTTCCTATGGAAATTAACACACGAAAAACACTTTTGGGACCCCCTTTTTCTCTGCCCCCGCTTGACGAATCACCCCCAAACTTTCAGGATAGGAGCTGAGCTGGATAGACCTTTTTTTTGGAGAATTTCACAAAGATTCGTTAAACGACGCCAAAGATATAAGCAAATCAAAAAATGCTTTTCCTATGGAAACTAGGTTCTAACTATAACTACCTACTGGCGACCGCCAGTAGGTATATATATATATATATATATATATATATATATATATATACATACTATGACCGTGAGCAAGGCGTAATGCTGAAACGTGTCGAAAAGTCATTAAATTGAAGGATTGGGCATACTGGGGCATCTGAGCTTTCTTGTTCTATGTGATACAAAAGGGGATGATGGACGGAATGTTTGAGGCAATCAAACACTCACCCCCAGTCAACTGATCTGGGTTTAATCCATCATCATTCTTTAGCTCTTGTTCTATGTGAGCAGAAAATTGTGGAATATATGTATATATATTTATATATATATATGTATATATAAATATATATATATATATATTCACTGAAAAACCATAGGTTTCAGGGACGTTATAGTTACAAATTAGCATTTAAAAAACCTTTGAAATTCACTGAAAAAACCATAGGTTTTAGGGACAGTTATAGTTACTTGGACATTGCACTCGTACAAAACCCGTGAAATTCCCCCGTTATAGTTAGTCCAGCTAACTATAACTCGCGCCCCGCAATGCACTGCTGATGACGTCACATATTACATCACTCATGACATGGTCAGTGACATCACTGATGACATCACTGATGACATCTCAAATGACATCACTGATGACATCACTGATGACATCATCCAGTGACTGTGTGTTTCTGTAAAGTTTAAATATTTTTAATATATATAGGAAAAGACGTATTGAAGAATGAGTGGGTGTGTAAGTGTCTGTATGGATGATTTAGTAGGTGCGTGACTGACTCTATAAGAGAGTGATTTAACGTATCTTACTGAATGCATGGGTTAGTGACTAAACTGGGTGAATGTCTGTATCCGTCTGTCTGTTGCTGTGTAAGTGGCTGCATGTGTTTGTGAATAGCTACATGAGTGTCTATATGAGTTATTGAATGCTTGTCTGAGTATCTGTATGGGTGCCTGAGTGTTTGTGTGGGAGGGGTGTGTGCAACTCTGTGCATAGATGTGTGAGTGGGTGATTCCCCGGGTGGATGGTTTCAAGAGTGCAACTGTGATAGACTGTATGGGTGGGTAAGTGTGTGTAAGAGTGTGTTAGTGAGTGAATGTATGTCCCAGTGGTACATGTGTGAGTAACTACATATGTGAAAGGCAGTATATATGTGTGTTGGAGTATATAAATAGCTATGTTCGAGAGTGAGTGATTGTGATAGTGGCTGTATGGATGAGTGTGTGCTTGTATCAGTGATTGTATAAGAGCGTAAGAATGTGCTACTATTTGTATGAGTAAGTGAGCTGGTGTGTGTATAACTGTATAGGTGAGTAAATGGTAGTGTGTTTAATTATTTGCATGACTGACTAGGTGTGTGAGTACCTCTATGGATGAGTGGCGGAGTTTGAGTGTCTATATAGGAGTATGAGTGCATATGATAGTCCTGTACTGAGTGACCGTAAGTATGAGTGACTGTACGGGTGAGTGAGTGGATGTGTGCGTAGACCTAAGAATCAGTGAGTGGGTATGTAGTTATTGGTGTTGGAGTGTCTATGGTTTTGCGAATGGCAGTCTGTAATTTAGAGTGGGTGTATCAAAGGTTATATTAGAGTGTGAGGAGGTGCATCAGATTATCACGTGGATGATGAATCAGTGATGTCATTTGAGATGTCATCAGTGATGTCATCAGTGATGTCACTGACCATGTCATGAGTGATGTAATATGTGACGTCATCAGCAGTGCATTGCGGGGCGCGAGTTATAGTTAGCTGGACTAACTATAACGGGGGAATTTCACGGGTTTTGTACGAGTGCAATGTCCAACTAACTATAACTGTCCCTAAAACCTATGGTTTTTTTCAGTGAATTTCAAAGGTTTTTTAAATGCTAATTTGTAACTATAACGTCCCTGAAACCTATGGTTTTTTCAGTGAATTTCAAAGGTTTTTTAAATGCTAATTTGTAACTATAACATGTCTGAAACCTACAGTTTTTTCAGTGAATTTCAAAGGTTTTGTAAATGACAATTTTTAAATGTATTAATTGTTATATAAATTTTTTTCATACTGATTTCCAAATTTTTTAGAAACAATTTTTTTTTACATATTTTATTTTTTAAATTACATTGTAATTACATTATACATTACATTACAAAAAATACTTTCTCAGAATGAATTACTTTAGTTTAATTACTTTGCACATAGGCAATAGACTTTTAAGTACAGTAGTTACAGTTGTTGCAATGGGCAACACATTTTCAAACACAATGCAACATTCAGCTCAATGTGAATTTCTAGTTAAATGCAATTAGTTACTTTATGGATTACTTTTCTAACCACATTACTGGATCCTAGATTCAGTCCTGGGACATCTCCTGTAAACAGTTGAGTAAAAGCGTTTTGGTTACAGTCGTGATTTTTAAGGAATATTATTGTACTTTAAAAGTTCACACTTAGAAACTTTTTCTCATAGAATCACCAATGTTATCCTATGGAAGGAAATTCACTTAGAAGTTAAAAACTGTTATCGTTACTTTTTCTTACTCAGTGTTGGATCCTGGATCCAGCACTGGTGCATCTCCTGTAAACAGTTGAAAGAATGCGTTTAAGTCATACAGGCGATTTTTTAGGAATATTTGTAGTTTGTGAAAATCGACACTTTGAAACTTTTCTGCTGAAAACCAGACAATGGATTCCTATGGAAGGAAATTCAAGTTACTGGTAAGTACGGTTAAAATTACTTTTGAGGATCAGTACTGGGCTGAAAGATGCAGCACTGAGGTCTCTCCTGATAACAGGTGAGTAAATCGGAATTCGTATTTCGGCTGATTTTAGAGGACTATTTTAAAGTTCCAAAACTCCACACTTAGAAGAATTTCCAAGTGAAACCAGTCAATGTTAGCCTATGGAAGGAAATTCAAGTTACTGGTAAGTACGGTTAAAATTACTTTTCAGGACCAGTACTGGGCTGAAAGATGCAGCACTGAGGTCTCTCCTGATAACAGGTGAGTAAATCAGAATTCGGATTTCGGCTGATTTTAGAGGAATATTTGTATGTTTCAAAAATAAACACTTAGAAGAATTTCCAAGTGAAACCAGTCAATGTTAGCCTATGAAGGAAATTCAAGTTACCGGTAAGTACAGTTAAAATTACTTTTGAGGATCAGTACTGGGCTGAAAGATGCAGCACTGAGGTCTCTCCTGATAACAGGTGAGTAAATCGGAATTCGTATTTCGGCTGATTTTAGAGGAATATTTTAAAGTTCCAAAACTCCACACTTAGAAGAATTTCCAAGTGAAACCAGTCAATGTTAGCCTATGAAGGAAATTCAAGTTACCGGTAAGTACGGTTAAAATTACTTTTCAGGACCAGTACTGGGCTGAAAGATGCAGCACTGAGGTCTCTCCTGATAACAGGTGAGTAAATCAGAATTCGGATTTCGGCTGATTTTAGAGGAATATTTGTATGTTTCAAAAATCAACACTTAGAAACTTTTTCAGCAAAAAGCAGGCAATGATATCCTATGGAAGGAAATTCAAGTTACTGGTAAGTACGGTTAAAATTACTTTTGAGGATCAGTACTGGGCTGAAAGATGCAGCACTGAGGTCTCTCCTGATAACAGGTGAGTAAATCGGAATTCGTATTTCGGCTGATTTTAGAGGAATATTTTAAAGTTCCAAAACTCCACACTTAGAAGAATTTCCAAGTGAAACCAGTCAATGTTAGCCTATGAAGGAAATTCAAGTTACCGGTAAGTACGGTTAAAATTACTTTTCAGGACCAGTACTGGGCTGAAAGATTCAGCACTGAGGTCTCTCCTGATAACAGGTGAGTAAATCGGAATTCGGATTTCGGCTGATTTTAGAGGAATATTTGTATGTTTCAAAAATCAACACTTAGAAACTTTTTCAGCAAAAAGCAGGCAATGATATCCTATAAAGGAAATTCAAGTTACTGGTAAGTACGGTTAAAATTACTTTTGAGGATCAGTACAGGGCTGAAAGATGCAGCACTGAGGTCTCTCCTGATAACAGGTGAGTAAATCGGAATTCGTATTTCGGCTGATTTTAGAGGAATATTTTAAAGTTCCAAAACTCCACACTTAGAAGAATTTCCAAGTGAAACCAGTCAATGTTAGCCTATGAAGGAAATTCAAGTTACCGGTAAGTACGGTTAAAATTACTTTTGAGGATCAGTACTGGGCTGAAAGATGCAGCACTGAGGTCTCTCCTGATAACAGGTGAGTAAATCGGAATTCGTATTTCGGCTGATTTTAGAGGAATATTTGCACAATGGTGAAGGGAGGGGCGGGGCCTGAGGTGGCATCTGTGCAAACGCGCCCCGTGGCGCGTTTTAAGTTGGGGGATTAAGTCCCCTTGAATCATGAGGGTCCCTACGGGCCAACTAGCCCACCAGGAACCTCCAGTATGCGCCAGGGGCTGCGTTGCAGAGACATGTACAGAGGCCACACCCCTTTTACACCTCTCTGCAACGCAGCTCTGTGGCGCTTTCTGGACGTACCTGTTGGGCTAGTTGGCCCCAGGGACCCTCAGGATTGAAGAGGATTTAATTCCCCATCTTAAAACGCGCCACGGGGCCTGTTTGCACACATGTCACCTGAAGCCCCGCCCTCCCTTCACCACTGTGCAAACGCGCCCCGTGGCGCGTTTTAAGTCGGGGATTAACTCCCCTTGAATCCTGAGGGTCCCTGGAGTCCAACTAGCCCACCATGTTCCTCCAAAACCGCCACAGAGCTGCGTTGCAGAGAGGTGTAAAAGGGGCGTGGCCTCTGTACACCTCTCTGCAAGGCAGCTCCCTGGCGCATACTGGAGGTTCCTGGTGGGCTAGTTGGCCCCAGGGACCCCCAGTATTCAAGGGGAATTCGCTTCCCCTCTGCAAACGCGCCAGGGGGCGCGTTTGCAGAGTGGTGAAGGAAGGGGCGGGGCCTGCGGGCCCGATCGTTTTTTTGTTTTTCCCCCTGAAGGGGGGCCGTGTGGCCCCCTTCCTTTTTCCTATTTTTAGGCCCCGGGGACCCCATCCCCCGGGGCCTGGCCTCTTGTTGGGGACTGTGGGGGTTCCCCAAGCCCCCCACTGTCCCGCCGGCTCCCCGTGTCCTACGGGAGCCGGCATTGCTTTTACACATGGGGAGCAGCTAACATGCTGCTCCCATGTGGAAAAGCAATCGGCTTTGGATATTGGAAGAGAGAGCAGGTTTCCTGCTCTCTCTTCCAAAATCCAAAGCAAGTTTGCAATGACAGGACGGGAGCCGCGAGGCTCCCGTCCTGTCATTGCAAACAGCAGTGTCCCGGGGTAGGCACCCCGGGACACAGCAGGAGCCGGCCCTGGGGGTGGCGGTCCCCAGGGCCATCAAGGGCTCCAGGAGGGGGCCGCGCGGCCCCCTCCCTACATCGAGAAAGCCCCGGGGAGGTGGTGGTCCCCGGGGCTTGGGGGTCCAAAACGGACCCCCATTTTAATTTTTCTTAGTGCCCCGGGGAGGTGGTGGTCCCCGGGCATGTGGGGGCTGGAGCCCCCCACACAGGTTTTTAAATATAAAAAGAAGCCCCGGGAGGTGGTGGTCCCGGGGCTGCGGGAGGGCTCAGAGCCCTCCCGCACCATTATCCATAAAGCCCCGGGGGTGGTGGTCCCCGGGCTTGGGGGCCCTTAGAGGCCCCCCACACATAAAATTAACCCCCCCAGCATGCCCCTGGGACTTGGCCCACCCGGGGCCAATTAACATCGAAGCGCGGGAGACCGCGCTCGATTTTTTTTTCGGCAGGGTTCGTGCTCCTGAGCGCATCCTGCCGATTTTAAAAAAAAAACATTTTTTTGCCCAGGGGGTCCTTGTGGGACCCCCAGAGCAGACCTAGGGGTCAGGGTGTTTCTACCCTGCCCCCTTTGTGCGCTTTGCGCACTTGTTTCTGTCCCTCGGTTCTACCGAGGGACAAAATGGCTGCCAACACTTCCTGATTTGGAGTGTTGACAGCCAATTAACATAAAGCTCGTGCTCGGGAGGATCCGCGGCCCTAGATATACCTATCTTTTTTTCTTTTGATTTTCTCAGCAACTACTGAACGGATTTACACCATTTAACAAAAAGGGTTCTTTCTGAACCAAGAACTACCTCTTTGCCAAATTTGGTGTAATTCCGTTCAGCAGTTCGGGCTGTAGCCGTGTCTAAAGTTTCCTATGGAAAATTGCATGGGGAAAACGCGTTTGGGACCCCCTTTTTTCTCGGCCCCCGCTTGACGAATCCCCGAGACTTTCAGGGTAGGAGCGGACAGGAGCGGGCCACAAAATTTGAAAATTTTGCGAAGATACGTCAACCGGCAAGAGAGTTATTTCAAATAGAATGTCGCGGATTTCCTATGGATAATAGGTTGTAACTATAACTATCTACTGGCGACCGCCAGTAGATAATATATATATATATATATATATATATATATATATATATATATATATATATATATATATATATTATATACATATATATATGTATATACATATGCACTAAACAAAACAAAGGTTATAGGGACGTTATAGTTAGGGTCAGATTTACTGATACAAAACCAGAAATTCAGCCGTCATAGTTAGCTGAGTTAACTATAACTCACGCCCCCGCAATGCACTGCTTATGACCTCACATATTACATTGACATGGTCAGTGACATTACTGATGACATCACTAAAGACATCTCAAATGACATCACTGATGACATTAGTGATGACATCATCCAGTGACTGTGAGTGTTTTTAAAACCCCGGCATTTTTATTTTTCGGCAGGATTCGGGTACCCCGCGCGAATTCTGCCGATTTAAAAAAAATCTTTTTTTGGGCCTTGGGGTCCCTGTGGGACCCCCTGAGCAGGCCTAGGGGGTCAGGGTATTTCTACCCTGCCCCCTTTTCTTGTTTTTCAACCTTTTTTCCCTCTTTTTCTTGTGACTTGGTTACCGAGCCACAAGATGGCTGCCAACACATTCTGGTTTGGAGTGTTGGCAGCCAATCAGAATTGAGCTCGTGCTCGGGAGGGTTCGCGAACCCTCCTCGGTGGTCAGATATCGAAAGTTTCTTTTTTTAATTTCTCAGGAACTACTGAACGGATTTACACCATTTAAAAAAAGGTCGCTTTCTGAACCAAGGCCTACCTTTTTGCCAAATTTGGTGTAATTCCGTTCAGCTGTTCGGACTGTAGCCTGTTCCAATTTTTCCTATGGAAATTACCATGGGGAAAACGTGTTTTGGGCCCCTCTTTTTTCCTCAGCCCCCGCTTGATGAAACAAACCGAAACTTTCAAGACAGGAGCTGACCGGAGCGCCCCATTAGTTTTGAAAATTTCGCGAATATTCGTCAAACGGCGCCAAAGATATTGGCAAATTAAAAAACGCTTTTTGAATAGAAACAAGGTCCTAACTATAACTACCTACTGGCGACCGCCAGTAGGTAATATATATATACATATGTGTGATCAAGGCAGTGAATGCCGAAACGCGTCGCAGCGTAATGGAGGAATAAAGACTTTTAATTCCTGAAATCTCCTTGTGTCGGTGTCCGGTTTATATGTGAGGAATCGGATTTGGTGTTTATATACATATATATATGCGCTTTGATTTTTGGAATTAAATCCTGTTGTCAGCAACGAGCATGTGTCGGACCCGTTTTTTCTGGGAAAATGGGACTGGACTGTATATATATATATATATATATATTCACTGAAAAAACCATAGGTTTTAGGGACAGTTATAGTTAGTTGGACATTGCACTCGTACAAAACCCATGAAATTCCCCCGTTATAGTTAGTTCAGCTAACTATAACTCGCGCCCCGTAATGCACTGCTGATGACGTCACATATTACATCACTCATGACATGGTCAGTGACATCACTGATGACATCTCAAATGACATCACTGATGACATCATCCAGTGACTGTGTGTTTCTGTAAAGTTTAATTTTGTTTTATATATATGCCAAGCTGTATTGAGGAATGAGTGGGTGTATAAGTGTCTGTATGGAGGATTTAGTAGGTACGTGACTGACTGTATAAGTGAGTGATTAAACATATCTTACTGAATGCATGGGTTAGTGACTAAACTGGGTGAATGTCTGAATCCGTCTGTCTGTTGCTGTGTAAGTGGCTGCATGGGTTTGTGAATAGCTACATGAGTGTCTATATGAGTTATTGATTGGTTGTCTGAGTATCTGTATGGGTGCCTGAGTGTTTGTGTGGGTGGGGGTGTGTGCGACTGTGCATAGATGTGTGAGTGGGTGATTCACTGGGTGGATGGTTTCAAGAGTGCATCTGTGATAGACTGTATGGGTGGGTAAGTGTGTGTAAGAGTGTGTTAGTGAGTGAATGTATGTCCCAGTGGTACATGTGTGAGTAACTACATATTATGTGAAAAGCAGTATATATGTGTGTTAGAGTACATAAATGGCTATAAGTGAGAGTGTGTGATTGTGAGAGTGGCTGTATGGATGAGTGTGTGCTTGTATCAGTGATTGTATAAGAGCGTAAAATGTGCTAGTATTTGTATGAGTAAGTGAGCTGGTGTGTGTATGACTGTATAGGTGAGTAAATGGCAGTGTGAATAATTATTTGCATGACTGACTAGGTGTGTGAGTACCTCTATGGATGAGTGGCGGTGTGTGAGTGTCTATATAGGAGTATGAGTGCATATGATAGTCCTGTACTGAGTGACCATAAGTTTGAGTGACTGTACGGGTGAGTTAGTGGATGTGTGTGTAGACCTAAGAATCAGTGAGTGGGTATGTAGTTATTGGTGTTGGAGTGTCTATGGTTTTGCGAATGGCAGTCTGTTATTTAGAGTGGGTGTATCAAAGGTTATATTAGGGTGTGAGGAGGTGCATCAGATTATCACGTGGATGATGTCATCAGTGATGTCATCAGTGATGTCATTTGAGATGTCATCAGTGATGTCATCAGTGATGTCACTGACCATGTCATGAGTGATGTAATATGTGACGTCATCAGCAGTGCATTGCGGGCGCGAGTTATAGTTAGCTGAACTAACTATAACGGGGAATTTCACGGGTTTTGTACGAGTGCAATGTCCAACTAACTATAACTGTCCCTAAAACCTATGGTTTTTTCAGTGAATTTCAAAGGTTTTTTAAATGCTAATTTCTAACTATAACGTGTCTGAAACCTATGGTTTTTTCAGTGAATTTCAAAGGTTTTTTAAATGCTAATTTCTAACTATGACTGTCCCTAAAACCTATGGTTTTTTCAGTGAATTTCAAAGGTTTTTTAAATGCTAATTCCTAACTATAACATGTCTGAAACCTATGTTTTTTTTCAGTGAATTTCAAAGGTTTTGTAAATGACAATTTTGAAATGTATTAATTGTTATATTTATTTTTGGGATACTGATTTACTACATTTTTTTAAACTATTTATTTTTACATATTTTATTTTTTAAATTACATTGTAATTACATTATACATTACATTACAAAATATACTTTCTCTGAATGAATTACTTTAGTTTAAATACTTTGCAAATAGGCAATAGACTTTTAAGTACAGTAGTTACAGTTGTTGCAATGGGCAACACAATTTCAAACACAATGCAACATTGAGCTCAATGTGAATTTCTAGTTAAATGCAATTAGTTACTTTATGGATTACTTTTTCTAACCACAGGACTGGATCCTAGATTCAGTCCTGGGACATCTCCTGTAAACAGTTGAGTAAAAGCGTTTTGGTTACAGTAGTGATTTTTAAGGAATATTATTGTATTTTAAAAGTTGACACTTAGAAACTTTTTCACATAGAATCACCAATGTTATCCTACGGGAGAAAATTCACTTAGCAGGTAAGTAGTGTTATCGTTACTTTTTCTTACTCAGTGTTGGATCCTGGATCCAGCACTGGTGCATCTCCTGTAAACAGTTGAAAGAATGCGTTTAAGTCATACAGGCGATTTTTAAGGAATATTTGTAGTTTGTGAAAATCGACACTTTGAAACTTTTCTGCTGAAAACCAGACAATGGATTCCTATGGAAGGAAATATAAGTTACTGGTAAGTACGGTTAGAATTACTTTTCAGGGTCAGTGCTGGGCTAAAAGATGCAGCACTGGGTTCTCTCCTGTTAACAGGTGAGTAAATCGGAATTCGAATTTTGGCTGATTTTAGAGGAATATTTGTATGTTTCAAAAATCGACACTTAGAAACTTTTTCAGCAAAAAGCAGGCAATGATATCCTATGGAAGGAAATTCAAGTTACTGGTAAGTACGGTTAAAATTACTTTTCAGGATCAGTACTGGGCTGAAAGATGCAGCACTGAGGTCTCTCCTGATAACAGGTGAGTAAATCGGAATTCGTATTTCGGCTGATTTTAGAGGAATATTATAAAGTTCCAAAACTCCACACTTAGAAGAATTTCCAAGTGAAACCAGTCAATGATATCCTATGGAAGGAAATTCAAGTTACTGGTAAGTACGGTTAAAATTACTTTTCAGGATCAGTACTGGGCTGAAAGATGCAGGACTGAGATCTCTCCTGATAACAGGTGAGTAAATCGGAATTCGTAGTTCCGCTGATTTTAGAGGAATATTTGCACAATGGTGAAGGGAGGGGCGGGCCTGAGGTGACATCTGTGCAAACGCGCCCCGTGGCGCGTTTTAAGTTGGGGGATTAAGTCCCCTTGAATCATGAGGGTCCCTGGGATCCAACTAGCACACCCTGTACCTCCAGTATGCGCCAGGAGCTGCGTTGCAGAGAGGTGTTCAGAGGCCACGCCCTTTTTGCACCTCTCTGCAACGCAGCTCTGTGGCGCTTTCTGGACGTACCTGGTGAGCTAGTTCGCCCCCAGGGACCCTCAGGATTGAAGGGGATTTCATTCCCCATCTTAAAATGCGCCACGGGGCCTGTTTGCACACATGTCACCTGAAGCCTCGCCCCTCCCTTCACCACTGTGCAAACGTGCCCCGTGGTGCGTTTTAAGTTGGGGGATTAAGTCCCTTGAATACTGAGGGTCCCTGGAGTCCAACTAGCCCACCATGTACCTCCAAAAAGCGCCACAGAGCTGCGTTGCAGAGAGGTGTAAAAGGGGCGTGGCCTCTGTACACCTCTCTGCAACGCAGCCCCTGGCGCATACTGGAGGTTCCTGGTGGGCTAGTTGGCCCCAGGGACCCCCAGTATTCAAGGGGAATTACTTCCCTTCTTAAAACGCGCCAGGGGGCGCGTTTGCAGACTGCTGCAGGGAGGGGGCGGGGCCTCGGCACGATGCCGGTTTTTTTTTTTTTGCTTTTTTTCTGCCCAGGGGGTCCTTGTGGGACCCCCTGAGCAGACCTAGGGGGTCAGGGTGTTTCTACCCTGCCCCCTTTGTGCGTTTTGCGCACTTGTTTCTTGTGGTTTTTTTTTTAATCAGTGGGATCCGCGCACCCTAAGCGCATCCCGCCGATTTTGAAAAAAAAAATGCTTTTTCTGCCCAGGGGGTCCTTGTGGGACCCCTGAGCAGACCTAGGGGTCAGGGTGTTTCTACCCTGCCCCCTTTGTGCGTTTTGCGCACTTGTTTCTTGTGCTTTTTTTTTTTAATCGGCGGGATCCGCGCACCCTAAGCGCATCCCGCCGTTTATAAAAAAATGCTTTTTCTGCCCAGGGGTCCTTGTGGGACCCCTGAGCAGACCTAGGGGGTCAGGGTGTTTCTACCCTGCCCCCTTTTGCGCTTTGCACACTTGTTTCTGTCCCTCGGTTCTACCGAGGGACAAAATGGCTGCCAACACTTCCTGGTTTGGAGTGTTGACAGCCAGCTGACAGCCAATTAGAATGCAGCTCGTGATCGGGACGGTGCGCGCAGGGTGCGCTGAGGGTACGCGGACCCTACTCGGCCATAGATATATATGTGACTTTACTTTTGATTTTCTCAGGAACTACTGAACGGATTTACACCATTTAAGCAAAAGGCACCAGTCTGAACCAAGGGCTACCTCTTTGCCAAATTTGGTGTAATTCCGTTCAGCAGTTCGGGCTGTAGCTGCGACTAAAGGTTCCTATGGAAAAATGAATGGGGAAAATGCGTTTTGGGACCCCCTTTTTTCTCGGCCCCCGCTTGACGAATCAACCCGAGACTTTCAGGGTAGGAGCGGAGCGGAGCGCCCCAACAAGTTGGAAACTTTCGCGACGATTCGTCAACCGGCGCCAACGTTATTTCAAATAGAATGTCACGGATTTCCTATGGATAATAGGTCCTAACTATAACTATCTACTGGCGACCGCCAGTAGATAATATATATATATATATATATGTACAAGGCTCCTTGGGGTGTCCAACATTTGAGAAGCACTCAAGACACAGACCGCTTTTTCCCCATCAAAAGCCTTTATTGGTACGAGCAGCTGGCAAATTCAGTCCATTAAAAGCAGCCGACCGCTAGACCGTTAGAGCAGTGGTTCACCTTCAGGGGTCATGGAAGGCTCGATTACAGCAGAAATTACGAGGGCATCCATCAATGGCAATATTAAGGACTGCATATCCCAGAAAACGTGCTCTCATATAGGGTGGTCCAATCAGGACCCACGATATTCCACAAAAGGGAAATTGTAATCCCAATGCCCTCGCGACCGCCACTGTCTCTGAGGAAGAGTTTTATCTCGAAACGCGTCAGGCAGCGGTCGGCTGCTTTTAATAGACTGAATTTGCCAGCTGCTCGTACCAATAAAGGCTTTTGATGGGGAAAAAGCAGTCTGTGTCTTGAGTGCTTCTCAAATGTTGGACACCCCAAGGAGCCTTGGTATTTTGGCGGCGGTCCTGCCGTCGAGTGAGCACCACCCCAGATGCAGGGGGCCACGAGCCCGATATACAGGACTCCGATGTGGAGCACAGATCATGGATTTAGAGCAGTGGTTCAACTTCAGGGGTCATGGAAGGCTCGATTACAGCAGAAATTACGAGGGCATCCATCAATGGCAATATTAAGGACTGCATATCCCAGGATTACGTGCTCTCATATAGGGTGGTCCAATCAGGACCCACGATATTCCACAAAAGGGAAATTGCAATCCCAATGCCCTCGCGACCGCCACTGTCTCTGAGGAAGAGTTTTATCTCGAAACGCGTCAGGCAGCGGTCGGCTGCTTTTAATGGACTGAATTTGCCAGCTGCTCGTACCAATAAAGGCTTTTGATGGGGAAAAAGCGGTCTGTGTCTTGAGTGCTTCTCAAATGTTGGACACCCCAAGGAGCCTTGTGTATTTTGGCGGCGGTCCTGCCGTCGAGTGAGCACCACCCCAGATGCAGGGGGCCACGAGCCCGATATACGGGACTCCGATGTGGAGCACAGATCATGGATTTAGAGCAGTGGTTCAACTTCAGGGGTCATGGAAGGCTCGATTACAGCAGAAATTACGAGGGCATCCATCAATGGCAATATTAAGGACTGCATATCCCAGGATTACGTGCTCTCATATAGGGTGGTCCAATCAGGACCCACGATATTCCACAAAAGGGAAATTGCAATCCCAATGCCCTCGCGACCGCCACTGTCTCTGAGGAAGAGTTTTATCTCGAAACGCGTCAGGCAGCGGTCGGCTGCTTTTAATGGACTGAATTTGCCAGCTGCTCGTACCAATAAAGGCTTTTGATGGGGAAAAAGCGGTCTGTGTCTTGAGTGCTTCTCAAATGTTGGACACCCCAAGGAGCCTTGTATATATATATGATGCATTCTGGGAGATATATGCCCCATCAGTCATGTAATTTATGATGCTTTTAAAAACGCATGCACGTATGCACTTTGCTTACTGCTTCCTGTCCGTGATCAAGGCAGAGCGCCGAAACATGTAGGAGAATGGAAGCATTGGTGCTGCATACTCCTTGATTAAAGCAGCTGTCTCCGGAAACGGGCCTCTGTGGTTTGTTTTCACAAGTGGTGAAGTGACGGGCTTCTCCGTGCCCGTTGATGAGAGGCCGCCCTGAAGGGTCGGGGGCTCCTTGTTCGGAGGATGTGATGTGGATATATATATATATATATATATATATATATATATATATATATAAATGTGTGTATGTATGTATACCAGGAGTTGTCTATTCAGTTATATTTATTAGTGGCCAACCATTGCCACACAATCAATCAATCAATCATGTCACTTATAAAGCGCACTACATACCCGCGAGGGTCTCAAGGCGCTGGGGGAAGAGGGGGTGGTGCTGCTACTGATCGAAGAGCCAGGTCTTGAGGAGTCTTCTGAAGGCCAGTAGGTCTTGGGTCTGTCGGAGGTTGGTGGGGAGGGTGTTCCAGGTCTTGGCGGCGAGGTGGGAGAAGGATCTGCCGCCGGCGGTCGTTTTCCGGATGCGGGGGACTGTGGCGAGGGCGAGGCTGGTCGAGCGGAGCTGGCGGGTGGGGGTGTAGAAGCTGAGTCGTCTGTTGAGGTAGGCTGGTCCGGAGTTGTGGAGTGCTTTGTGTGCGTGGGTGAGGAGCTTGAAGGTTATCCTCTTGTTGACAGGGAGCCAGTGCAGGTCTCTCAGGTGGGGTGTGATGTGGCTGCGTCGGGGGATGTCGAGGATAAGACGTGCAGAGGCGTTCTGGATGCGTTGCAGCCGTCTCAGGAGCTTAGCCGTCGTTCCTGCGTAGAGGGCGTTTCCGTAGTCCAGCCTGCTGGTGACGAGGGCCTGGGTGACTGTTTTTCTTGTTTCGGTTGGGATCCACTTGAAGATCCTGCGGAGCATTCGGAGGATGTTGAAGCAGGATGAGGAAACGGCGTTGACCTGCTTAGTCATGGAGAGGGTGGGGTCGAGGATGACCCCTAGGTTGCGTACGTGGTCGGTGGGTGGCGGGGCTGTTCCCAGTGATGTTGGCCACCAGGAGTCGTCCCAGGCTGAAGGGTTGGAACACCATCACCTTGCTCACGATATTGGGTGCCATCATGCCCTTCACATTTAAACAATACATGGACATAAACATAAACAAAGGACCAAAGGAAAGCAGGGAAGTTTGGCAGACATCTTGGAACATCAAAAAATGGCGCTCTGTCAATATAACGGCTGCATGTCATACATATTATGCATCATATCATGAACAAATCTGGGGTTTGCAACAATTTTACAAGACATCACTGTCATATTTTCAAGTTTTTGCAACAAGGATAATTCAGTTGAGTATTTGTTCAATGCCTATAGTTGGTTAATCTTACATGGTTATGTCTATAAATATATCGAGCATGCAAATATGATGGCTGAACTTTCTCATTGAGCCAAATGGGCATACCCATAGACTAAAACCATAAATCAGTCCATGGCCCGGACGGGAAGGACATGAAGGCTCATTACATTCTTATTGCATATCATTTCTATGGAATTGTGTCCAAGTGGGCGTTGTCACAACATACATGTTTTCAAAACTAATACATCCAATGCCCATATTTATCCATATTGTCACCATTCATTCTTGTAGGATAATTTTAAATATGAACAAGCACAATGGTGACCTAAGTGCTAAAGCACAGATTATCCCATATAACTAATATTATTCACCAAACTAGCAAAAGAAGAAATTAGAGCAAAAAACCTAGTACGTATCTCAATTTGCCCAAATGGCTCAGAGATATTCAACCAGGCCCTACTCTCCTTGTCTACTGGGTGCCAGTTAAAAATGTCTTCCTAGTTGGTCCTAAAACAGAAAATTGAAAAATATGTAATAAGTAATAAGCAGGGTACAGAAGGATGGTACCCTGGGGACCACCCCCTCACCAGGTCAACATTATTAAAAATGTTTGGGGGGGCCACACCAACTCCCCCCGGGTTTAGATGACCACCACCTCCCCAGGACAGCATAAAATAAATATACGGGTGGCAGCATGGACCTCCTGGGCCCAGGAGACCACTACCTACCCGGGCTACATTAAATAAATATAGGAAGGTAGCCATGTGAATCCCCTCGGTCCTCTGGGGCCACCACCTCCCCGAGGCCAAATAAATATTTTTAAATGGGAGGGCCCCATCCCCCAGGGCCCAACCTATTATTTGTCTTAATTTTAATACAGAGAGGGAGGTGCATGGCCCCCGTCCACAGGCCAATTTTGTCCCTGGGGACCCCATCCCCCAGGGCCCAGCCATGTGTCTGGGTGCCATGGAGCCTACCCAGGTCACCCGGTGTGCAATGGGACTGCTGGTGGAGCCGCAAGCCCCCGTGGTCCCAGCCAGCTCCTGACTCCTGCGGGAGCCAGCATTGTCCCTACAAGCAGGGAGCTGCTTTGAATAGCAGCTCCTTGCTTGCAGGAAGAATGTTTTCAGTTTTTTCCCTGCACGCATATTTGCATGTAGGGAAACAGATGAAAAGTCTGCTTTCTGCAAGCGGAAGCTGTTTATCAGCTCCTGCTTGCAGAAAGCGGAGTTATGTTTGCTTTTGCTTTTGCTTTGTGGGAGCTGTCAGCTCTCATGAACCAAAAGCAAACAGTTACTATCTGAGGGTGGGAACTTCAGGAGGTAGCAGGAGCTGGCCATCAGGGGTGACGATCCCCAGGGCCATTAGTGGCTCCACAAGCAAGGCCACATGGTCCCTCTCCATTGTAAAATTTTGCCCTGGGATGTTGGTGGTCCCTGGGGCTGGGGGACCACAATGGACACCCTACATGCAATTATTTCTGCCCCAGGGGAGTGGCGTTCCCTGGGGCACAGGTGTTTCCCGGGGATGTGGGTGGCTGTGCAGCCCTCCACATCATTTTATATTTATTGCCCCGGAGAGGTGGTAGTCCCCGGAGCTGTGGGCGGGCCACATGGGCCCCCCACATCAATTTACCTTATATGCTACAGGCAGGTGGCAGTCTCTGGGGCTGCAGGGGGCCGCATGGGCCCCCGCATCATTTTACATTAATTGCCTCAGGGATGTGGTGGTCCCCGGCAGCAGAGGGGCATTCGACCCCCACATCATTTTAGATTAATTGCCCCAGGAGATAGGAATTGCTGGGGCTGGGGGGCCAGGCGGGCACCCCCTACATTATTTTATAACAATTTTCCCCAGGGAGGTGGTGGGCCCTGGGTTGCGGGGGTGCCACTCAGACACCCCTGCATGTTTAAACATCAGTGTCCCATGGAGGTGGAGGACCCCAGAGCTTTTCTAAACCCTAGGAGGGAGGCCCCATGAGCCCCCTCCTTTATTTTAATAACCACTCATGCCCCGGGATTTGGCCCACCCGTGGGCTTCCTTAAAAAGCCCACACATTTTTTTTCCATTTTACAGCAGATCCACCTGCGAATTTGCAGCAAAATTGCAAAAATAATCTCTTTTCAATGCCCAGCGGGGACGCTATGGGATACCTTCACCATATCTGGTTCTATTCTACCCTGCCCACTTTTCGTTATATTTTAAAAATGTTGTGGGACTCGGCTTCAGGTCAAGTCCCAAGATGACTGCCAACACTTCCTGGTTGAAGTGTTGGCAGCCAATCAAATTTGAGCACTGGGACTGTGGATCCACAGTTCCTCTGCAAGGATCCATGTCCCTAGATATCTATATTCTTTTAACATTGAATATCTCTAAATCTACTGAACGGATTTACACCAAATCACAAAAAGCACGCTTTCTAGACCACCATCTAACTTTCTGGCAAACTTGATGCATTTCCGTTCAGCGGTTCAGGCTGTAGTCGTGTAGAAAATCCCTACGGGAAAATGCATGGTGAAAACACATTTTGGGACCCTCCTTTTTTCACGGTCCCCGCTTGATTTATAAACCCTAAACTTTTAGCACAGCAGCTGAACCAACAAAAGTATACGTTTTGAAAATTTTGTGAAGATTAGTCAGGCAGCAACAAAGTTATTGGCAAAACAATAAATGTTCTTCCTATGGAAACTAGGTCCTAGCTATAACTACCTACTAGCGACCGGCAGTAGATTATATATATATAATATAATGTATCTCTATATTACCTTCTGGTGGTTGCCACTAGGTAGGTATAGTTAGGACCTAGTTGCCATATCATTTTTTGTTTAGCCAATTACTTTGGCACCGTTTGACGAATCTTCACGTAATTTGTACAACACTCAGTCCAGCTGCTGTGTTGAAAGTTGGGGTGATACGTGAAGAGGGGGCTGGTAAAAAGAGGGGTCCCAAAATGGTTTTCCCCATACAATTTCCCATAGGGATTTTGAACACGACTACAGCCTGAACCTCTGGACAAAATTACACCAAGTTTGGAAGAAAGGTAGCTCTAGGTCCAGAAGGAGCCCTTTTTGTTACTTGGTGTCGTTTTTGAGATATTAAAGAAAAAACTAATTTGTCTAGGGATACGAACCCTCTGCTGATCCCCCTGCGGGTTATCCACGCAGTCATGCACCACCAGCACGGCCCTGATTGGCTGGCAGCAACCAGTGAAAACAGTTTGCAGCTCCCATTTTATGTATCAAGAAATGGTCCCTGGGGCTGAAATGCAGGTTGCAATTTATATGAAGGGGTCAGGGTAGAAGTTCCCTAACCCCGTGTTTGTGTTACATAGGTGTCAAAGGTAGGTATACTGGGTAAGAAATTGCCTGCAAACATGTATTTTGCCATGTGTGAGATCCACAGCCCCACTGTGGGGCTCAGCATGGCCCCTCGTGTAAATCTCCGGCAGATCCGCATATTCCACACAAATTAAATTATACTCACTTACTCCCAATCCCACACAGACACTCAAACACACAGTCAAAGTCCCACACAGACACTCACATACTTACTCACAGACCCATGCAAGTGCTCTCACACCCAATCACAGAGCGACTCAGACACTCTCACACACATTTACAGACCCAAACAGAAACTCAGACACCCACTCACAGACTTATTAAGACACATTCGCACACCCACACAGATACTCACTAATCCTGTCACAGTCCCATGCAGATACTCACAGACCCATGCAGGCACTCTCATACTCACTCACATACCTATTTAGACACTCTCATACCCACTCACAGACCCATGCAGATGCTCTCACATCCACTCACAGACCTACTCAGACACTCTCACACCCTCTAACAGACCCACACAGACACTGTCACATCCTCTCATAGATTCACATAGACCCTCTCACACCTTCTCACAGACCCACAGAGACACTCACTTGCCTAGTCACAGTCCCACACAGATACTCACACACCCACTCACAGACCCACACAGACACTCACACATCCATCGCAGACCCACTCAGACACACAGTCATAGAACCTATATGGGCCCGCAAATCCACTGCAAAGTCACACAGGGCCACGCTGAGGGTTGCGGAGGATCCGTGGAAAAAAACCGTCAAATTGGGCTTCTTTGCAGGAGGCATGGCAAGGGTTAAAGAAATACTGATCATTTAGAATTGGTATAAAAAACTGAAAGATTTAATGGATCCTGTGATTTGTTAACTAGAGTAGCAGAAGTAAGAGCACATGGTGAAGGGTAGCCATTGTAGCTGCTTTTCTACTGATAGAGGAGGTGGTTTGCAGGAGTTCTGACTGGAGATTTGGAAAGAAAACAGATGTTCCCAGACATAGAAATAAAACTGAGAGAACAGCAAAAAGCTTTTACAGGTATGCTAATTAGGTTGTAGTATATAAAAGTATATTTAGATCAAAAAAAATAGTGAGCGCATGTAAGCTGAAGAAAATGTGTAGCTTCTAGAGTCTATATTAGAAAGGAGAATAGAAGTGTGCTTAGAAGAAAATATTAACAAAAAATATAGTGAGCAGGAAAGGAGAAAGAGAAATTGGTATACTGAATGTATATTAATTTTCATTACGCATTATGTTTACATTTCTTTATTGAATTTTATGCATTCAACAAATACAATCGTCATCAAGACAAAATGTGCATTATTACATCCCACAATGTGGGAGAAGTGATAAAACTGTTAACTAAACAACCCCAACATCTTCCACCCCTGCCCCACCCCCTCCCTCGTCTGTAAAGGGGCCAGACCAATTATGCTGTGCCTTAAGGGACCTCCTGCGGCTGTCCAGTAAGGCGCAATAGTCCCAAATATTTAGGGCAGGTAATTTAATTAAATTCAGAAGATAACAGTGATAAAAAGGTTTCCTAGAGGGCGGGGAATGAGGCACTCTTATCAACAAGGGAAAGGGAGATCCTCTCCATACCAAGCATGGGCGGCTCGCATAGGGCGTGCTGCGGGGCAGTGAGGGGGGGCGGGGGAGGGGCAGGGTGGGGGGGTAGTTAACTCAGACATACGACGGAACGGAGGAACGTAATAATTACTTTCCTCCGTTCCGTCGTATGTCTGAGTTTACTACCCCCTACCCTGCCCCTCCCCCACCCTGCCCCACCGCCCCGCAGCACGCCCTATGTGAGCCGCCACTGATACCAAGAATGTACCACATACGATGCAACCAACCCGTATGAGTGGGTAGGCGACTGGTTCCCCAATGTGTAAGAATGTTTTGGAGAGACGCCCCGAGGGCTAGTGCTATTTGGCGCCCCCCTGCATGATTTGAGAGGGAACATGAGAGCGTTCGGTAACCCCAAAATAATGTATGCTGGGAGCCGGGGTGATTCAGTATCAAAGTGAGTATCTATATCCTGAAGTACCTGCACCCAGTAGGACTTTAACAGAGGGCAATCCCACAGTATGTGGGTCAGGGTGTCCGGTAAGCCGCACCCGCGCCAACACAAGGGGTCTTTTGTTGGGTTGCATTTGTGGAGTCTGACAGGAGTAAAGTACCAATAAGTTGTTATTTTAGTGCCCGTCTCTACACTAGCCACGTTGCACGCAGTGTGCTTAGCTCTGTAATATATATCCTCCCATTCTCGCTGGGTGAGTGTACGTTCTAATTTTATTTCCCATCTCTTTTGGCTCGGCGACTTATGAGGTGTTGGGGCCTGTCTGATTAAGCAGTATATCTGCGATATGAGATGGGCGTCATCAGTTTTAAATAATAGCCACTTCTCAAATGCAGTGAGGTGATGCTCATCAGGACATCAGGGTGCATGACCCAGTGCCTTATCTGTTGATAATGAAAGCGTTCTGATTCGGGGAGATCCTGCTGGTTACGGAGGTCCTCAAAAGAGAGCGGGCCCTCCTCGTCAAAGAGGTGTCCAATCAATCTACTTCCCTCCCTTGTCCACAATGTAAAGGCCTTTGCGTCCATCCCCGGGGTGAATGAAGTGTTTTCTACAATGGGGGCCAGGGGGGACGGGAAGGTGGTCAGGTTCCTTTTGACCGCTATTTTATCCCAAGCCTTAAGAGGAACTCTCGTTACGCACGAGAGATAGAGATTATTAGGCCTGGCCACCTTTGGCAGGAAAGGAATCTGTCATATTGACCGTCCTGCTAGCGCCATGTCCATGAAAAGCCAATGCTTTTCGTACTCTGGGCGTGACCATTCCACGAATGCCCTGATCAGGACCACCCAATAATAATCCTGGAGGTTTGGGATCCCCAGGCCCCCCTCCCCCGGAGGCTTATAACCCAGGTCGCGCTGCATTCTGGGTCTCTTGCGTATCATGCCCGGTGGTGGTTCCAGTGGAAGGGTCTAGAATAGGAATAAGATCTTCGGCAATATAGACATTTTAATGGACGCTATCCGGCTGAGCCAGGACAGCGCGTGTGGTCTCCATCTGCGCAAGTCTTCCCTAACCTGCCAGAGCAGAGCGGTGTAGTTTAGCGTTATGGTGTCATGTATTGATGCTGAGAGTTGAATCCCTAGGTAGGGGATCGCCACTGGGGCCCATTGAATGGGGAGTGCATTTCTCAAAGAGCTAAGTGAAGAGGGTTTCAAGGTGAGGTTGAGAGCCTGTGATTTGTGGACATTTATTTTGAAGCCTGCAGCTTGGGAGAATCGCTCCAGTTCCGACAGCACAGCCGGGAGAGAGGTCTGGGGATTTTCTAATGTCACTATTACGTCGTCCGCGTGTAGACTGAGTGTATGTGGAAGGAAGGAAGGAAGGCTTTATTCGATTGTTATGTACGACAATCATAAAAGCACAATAAAAAAAAAAGAAATACATTAGTCATTACATACAGAAAACATTTCATATAAAATATTCATTACTATTGATTTAGTGAACAATACATAAAAAGGTTAAAACTGCATTAAACTGACAAGGCCCTTGTCCAACTAAAAGGCAATTATGTGAGCATACATTTTCTTTGGCTAAGTACATTCTTCAAGAAAGTTACTATCCTAAAAACACTGTGTTCATTTTCTAAGTGCTGCAGTGCCAAATAAGCAGGTCGACACTGTCAGAGCCCGAACCATTTTAAAACAGGTACTAAGCACTTGCTCCTTGCATAGGAATAAAATCTGCAGAAAAGGACAACATGAATCGTAGATTGGACAGAAATATTATCACAAGGGCATGGTTGGAGGTCTTGAGACCAGTCATTCGTCTTGGGCAAAGTGACTAATCTATGAAAAACCCCCAACCTGAATCGAGTTAGTAAAAACCTGTCAGAAACGCCTGGTACAAAAGTTAAATAGGGTTGAATATTAAAAGAAGTTAAAATCAATTGGTTGTGCAGGACTGTGGGTTTTAGTCTCTCAGATGACATTCTAATGGTATCCAACAGCAGAAGACCCTCTTTTTTTTAAATCCCTCCTAGTTATTGACCGAATGGTACTAGGGTTGGTAAAGTACTCTAAGTGGCCAAGATCTTTTAGGAAATTGCGGACATATCTTATCCATGGGATCCTCAAAGCCCCTTCCAATTTCAGGGTATCCGCAAGAATATCTCTGTTGAGTTTTGCCTCTTCTTTGGTCCAGAGCCTGTGCCATAATAGCACAGGCTCGAGCTTTATTAAATCAGAGATGAAGGGGAGTCCCAACTCCGCATGGCATATACACACTGAAGTACCATTTCGAACAGATAAGATGTACCTTAGGAAAGAATTTTCCGCTCGTTGGATAGGGAGCAGATCGGTAAACCCCCACACCCCTGCCCCATAAACTACTACTGAGACACACTTTGCCTTATAAATTGTAATAAGCTCCTCGGGTGGTCTTTTACCCAGTTTTCTGGCAAAAGTAGTAAGGGCGGATGTTGTTCGTAGGAGTACCAGTTTTTTCGCTGCGACTACTTGTGCCCAGGTGTTATTATGGGCAAAAGAGAATGCCCAAGTATGAGAACCTCTTAGTTACCCCAATCTTCTGTCCTGACTCAAACATATCTTTGGATTTCTTGATGCCCTGAGCCACAGCGCATAATAAAAGTCTTAGAGGAATTAACTCTTAAACCACGGTCTTTCATAAAATGAGAAAAGCTATCTAATACTCTCTGAAGACCTACTTGTGTGCGGGACATCAGCACCGCATCGTCTGCGTACAGGAGTGCTGGAATTGGGCAGCCAGCTACTTGGGGAAGTCATGATTATCTTTAAGAAGAGCCTCCCCAATCCATTGATGTAAAGGTTAAAAGGAACGGGGCCAGGACACAACCTTGCCTGACTCCGCTCCTAATCGGAAAAGCGGCCGAACACTCACCCTTCAAACCGCAGCGCACTCGTGCCTTGGCATCAATATAAAAGCGTTTTAAAAATAAATAATCTGTACATCAACTCCCATAGCTTCTAAAATTGACCAGAGCTTACTGTGGACCACACAGTCAAACGCGGCCGTGAGGTCCACGAACGCTAAAAACAGGTTCCCCTTCTTGGCCCTCGTGTATTTCCCCACCAGGATGGACAGATTTAAGCCCTGTTCCACCATCCCTAAACTGGCTCGAAAGCCATATTGCAGGTCAGATAACAGTTCTCCTCAGCTCAATCCTGGAGGCGTTCTAAAATTATTGCGCCCACTACTTTTGTTATAGCATCCAATAGAGAGATTGGCCTATAGCACCCCGGGTCCCGTCTGTCCCCCTTTTTAAAAATGGGCACGATCGTGGATTCTACCCAGGTAGGTAAAAAAGTGGTGCTACAGCTGGCGGTGAGCACTTGAACTAAAATAGGCCCCCACAGAGAAATATTTGCTTTGAACAAATCTACAGGGACTCCGTCTGGTCCGGGGGACTTGCCACCCTGACTGACAGAAAGTGCCCGCTCCACCTCATCCAAAGTGAACAGCAGATCGTGATGCTTGAGGGAAGGCTTCAAATTTTGATCCACCCATGCATGGTTATCCAACTTGACTGAGTTTCCCTCACCGTTATATACTTGTGAGAAGTGGTTAATCCATTGTTCCTCACTAATTGCGATTTCAATGGATGGGCCAACCTCTCTAGACAGAAAAGGTGCCTTGACTGCTTTCCAGAATACTGCACTGTCTTTTGATAGGGAGGCCGTATGTAGTGTAACCCTGGGCGTAGTTCGCGTAGTAGCGCTACGCGTAGCTACGCGTAGCACTACGCGAACTGCGTAGTGCGGTAGGAAATGCTGTTCGCAATGATTGCACAGTGCCGGTTGCTTGTCCGCACTGTGCAATCATTGCAAACGGCATCTTGCACAGTGCAAGCAGTCGTTTTCTGCCGCTCGAGTAGATTTGTACTCGAGCGGCAGTTTTCTCAACGCGGACTGGTAGTTTCTCATTGCGAGCGGTCGCGAGCATACGCGACCACTCGCAATGAGAAACCTGACCTCCCCGCGTTGAGAATATCGCCGGGAGGTTTATTTTCCACGCTCGCGATTGGCAACTTGATGTTGCTGATCGCGAACGAGGAAAAAGTCTCCCCGGGATGTCATTTTGCTCGCTCGCGGTCGCCAACTTGACGTTGAGGACCGCGAGCAAGCAAAAAATGCCCGCTACGCTACGCATTTTTGCACTGTGCTATGTGCAATTCGCGTAGCTCGTAGTTGAGCAAACTACGCAAACTATGCGAGTGTAGCATAGTTTTCCGCCCAGGCCTAATGTAGTGCCTCCCAAGCCTCCTTTTTCAGAGTGGTTTTTCTATCCCTTATTGCTTGCTTGTATTCCACTCTTGCCAACCTTATCCTGGGCGTGTTTCTCGGGGTCTTATGCAGCTCTTTTTTTAAATTAGAATAAGCTTGGGTGCACCTGGAGTCAAACCACCCCTTCAAATGTTTAGTGCTGCTTTCACGTCTAAGGAGGGACTCTCTTATTACATTAGATATCGCTAAGAATGAGGCTAGGATATTAACTGGCGCAGCTGTTTCGCTCAAACATGTCTCGATAGCAAGTTTACATTTACCCACCACTGACGTAACTAGTGCTGCTTGGTCTATCATGGTCCAGCGCAGGGAATACCCGATTGCACTCTCAATTACTAGGTTTTCTAACAACTGATCCTTGTTATTAGACCCAAAGGATTTACTAAGGGGTAGTGTAATTGCCAAGCACAGTGGGAAATGGTCACTGAGCGAGTTCTCTGAAACATGAAAGGAATGAAGACTATGTGCCTGACTGCTTGATATTAAAACGTAGTCAATAGTGGAATAGAGACCTCTACCGTTAAATGTCCAGGGCATGGGAGTATGTACTGGGCATAATTCATTAACAAAGCCCAGGTCCAGGCTAAAAATTAATTCATTGAATTGCTCCCCTACAGTTGAATGCCGAAAGTGGGATAGACATGCCCCTTCTTCATTTAAAGCTCCACATAAGTTATGTGAGTGTATGTGTATCCCCCCCAAAGCGAATGCCAGAGACGAGCGGGTTGTCGCGAATACGCTGAGCCATTGGCTCCATGTATAGGGCAAAGAGCAAGGGGGAGAGAGAGCAGCCCAGATGTGTCCCTCTCTGTATGAGTAACGGGGAGGACATGTGACCATTTACTCGGACAGTGGCTTCCGGGTTGGTGTATCCACTGAAGACCGAAGCAATGAATCTCTCAGAGAGCCCAAAGTGCTGCCGCGATGCCTTTAAATACATCCAATTAACTCTGTCGAATGCTTTCTCAGCGTCCATGGACAGTAGTAATCGCTCGGTGTCGAAACGTTGAGTTTTATCAATTATATGGAGTATGCGCTTGGTGTTGTCCGCGCATTGGCGATTGGGAACAAAACCTGCTTGGTCAGGATCGATCAACCCGGGCAGGAGAGGCGACAGTCGAGATGCCAGGATACCCGTGAACAGCTTAAAATCAACATTAAGGAGGGAGATGGGCCTGTACGAAGTGCATTGCCGTTTGTCCTTCCCCTCTTTGGGAATTACAATCACAGATGCCCCTAGCATTGACCTAGGAAGGGCAGATGATAGCCCTATAGCGTTGTATACTCTAGTGAGGATGGGGGCCAATATGGGACAGAAGGTTTTGTAAAACGATGCGGAGAATCCATCTGGGCCTGGGGATTTCAGTGGTTTAAGCTTGGCAATAGCTGAAATTGCCTCCTCAATTCTAATATGGGTTCGATCTATTCCGTTTGATCAGTAGTGATTGTGGAGGTACGAACTCCCTGAAGATATTGCATTTGGGCCATCGGGGAAAGATCTTGTGCAGTATAAAGTTCTGCATAGTATTGGCAAAAGGTTTTGGCAATTCGCTGATCAGTAACCATCTCCTCTCCATTGGAGGCGGTCAGGGAAGTGATAGTGGATGCCTGCCCCTGTGTTCGTAGCCTACGAGCCAATAACTTCCCTGCTCTGTCCCCTCCTGTATAAAAGTTGTGTCGGAGTCTAAGTTCTGCGTACTCTGCTCTGTCGATGTCGAGCGCTGCTAACTGGAAGCGCACAGCTTCAAGTTGTCTCCAGACTCTCGGAGCCCCAGTCCTCTGATGTATACGCTCTAACTCCTGTGTCTGTTGCATCAAAAGCTCTCTCTTCTCCCTGCGTATCTTATTGTATGAGGCTGTAATTGCTATGAATTCTCCACTCACCACTGCCTTTAAGGCGTCCCAGAGAACGGCTATATGGGTTTCCAGATATTCTTGCAGTGCCTTTGAGATCTGTTGAACCACCTCCGGCGGTTGCAACATCGTATCACGGAGGCGCCATGTCCGGGAAGCGGTTTGGCCCTGTGGCAATGAGAGGGCTAGGGTGACTGCCGAGTGGTCTGATAGAGTATGTGGTAGAATGTCTACTTGCTTGATATAAGGTGTTAAACTTGTCGTGCCTAGGAAATAATCGATTCTTGCGTATGTTTTGTGGGAGTGCTAATAGAAAGAGTATTCTCTAGAAGTAGGGTGCTTGTCCCTCCATATGTCAGCTAGCCCCGCATCTGTCAGCATCTGCTTCCCCTCTTCTGAAAGGGCCCCTGTCTGCCCCTGCCTTTGGACTGATCTATCTAAAGCGCTGTCAAAAACTATATTTAGGTCTCCACCCAGTAGGATTGTCCTGTCTTGTGAAGCACTCATTTCATGCACTACTTTTGACAAGTATTCCTTCTGGCCTCCGTTGGGAACGTAAACTGACCCTATGGTGAGTGTTTTTGAGCCAACAGAAAAGGAATAGGCTAAGAACCGTTCCTTCAGTTCTGCTTGTTTAGATCCTATCTTACCGGGGAACTTGTTGGATAGAAGGATAGCCACTCCTGCTTTCTTTGTAAAAAGAGAAGAAAAGAACTGATGTGGGAATTCCCATGATCAAAGTCTGTGTGTGTCCCCTGCCAAACGATGGGTCTCCTGGAGCAAGCAAATGTGGGCTTCGGAACGTTCTAAATATGACAGAATGGCTCGGCGTTTGATGGGGTTATTCAAACCTTTTACGTTCAAGGTCAAGATCTTAAGAGGCTGGGTCATCCCAATAATCCTGGGGTAAGAGCTAGAGTACTACGCTGTGCTTCATTGGAGTGCCGGGTGTTTGTTGGCATGGTTTGTCGGCCTAGCCCTTGATTGAGTGATGTGGAGGACACGGGCGTGTCGGGAGGAGTGCCCCAAACTGAATAACAACCCCAACAAAATACAACAAGTTAACAACACAACACAAAACAGATCGTAAATGTCCTGGGATTGCATTCCCACGGGATGGGGGTTGAAGAGTACCAGATCTTCGAATTGCCCCATTCCCCCCGGGCCCCGGCCTAGTTATGAAGACATGGATGCACCGTTTTGACCTCTAGTACATGGGGTGCATATCAACTCAAGCATTGTCACTGGCAGACTCATGCTGGACCCGTGGAGTCCTCTCCCAAGGACGCCAGGACTGTTTGCCTCTCTCTCGCTATGGTTTCTGGGTCAGGATGCAGCTTCAGAGGGTCTGTGCTGATCGTCTTCCAACTCCCTGTCCCCCGTCCCTTGCCCAACCCAACAGGCGAGGGCGGGGTCCGCTGCAGGGTCATCTTGAATGTTCAACAGTTGGCGAGCCTCCTTGACCGAGCGGGTTTGCTGAATCTTCCCGTTGAGGCGGAAGATGAGACGGAATGGGTGCCCCCACGAGTACGGAATTTTGCTATCCCGGAGGTGCGTTGTAATGGGCCGAAAAGCTTTCTTCTTCTGGAGAGTTGACACCGCCAGGTCCAGAAATAGGAGAGGCCGATGCCCCTGATATTGTAGAGAGCTACAAGTCTCTGGCCTTTTGTAGTATTTGCTCTTTCAATTGAAAAAGATGGACGCAGGTTAGGATATCAGGGGGTGGGGCCAGAGAGGGCCTCCCGGGGCCCACCCAATGTGTGCGGTCTAATTTTAACTCCATTTCCTCTGGGGCTTCGAAGATTGACCGGAAGAGACCCTCCACAAATGCTGCAATGTTCTGCCCTTCTGCCCCGCGAGGGATGTTGCGGATACAAATGTTGTTGCGCCTAGAACCATTCTCTAGGTCCTCCGTGTGAGCCTGGAAGTCTAGGTGCTGGTCCTTCAAGCGAATTACCTCCTGCTGAAGAAGTTTGATCTCTTCGTCCCTACTCGATCTCTGAGTCTGTAATGTATCTACTCTGTCTCCTAAGGAGTTTCCTCACCTCTCTGATTTCCTGCGCTATTTCAGTCTTCATCTGCTTTAAATCTTCTCTTAGAGATGCAAATAAGGTTTCAATGAATGCACGAGTAAGTGGAGCCTCAGTTTCCCCAGCTTCTGTCGACTCCGTTGTTTCCGCATTGTTTGTTGCAGGTGTTTTAAGTAACATATCTTTGACTGATCTGTCTTTCCCCCCCCCTTGGCAGCCGTCATGGTCTGGGCTCTGAATATTCGGTGTCGCCCCCCTCCCGCAAGTGTTCAAGAGGCAAACTCCCTTGTTGCCGCTCTTAGGGGAGGGCCGGCACTCCAGCTGCTGCAGTGCTTGCCCTACACCTTTAGGTCTTTGACTTGGTGGTGATTGTACTTTATCTAAGGCAGCGAAGGACACCACCCTTCCCCAGGGATCCTCATGAGAGAGTATGTTACAAATACTCCAGACGTGCCCCTGCAAAGCTGACTCTAGACCAGTGATTCTCAAAGTACGGCCCTCCTGACCTTTACATGCGGCCCCCTGGGCAGCAGCAGCACTGGGCTGCTGCTTACACGATTCAGCGCTAACATGGGAAAAATATTAAATATACAGCAAACACTTATTTAAATATTAATTGCAGTTAGGGAAAGGAAGTAACTAGGCCCTTAACTTTAGGAACACCTTCATTTTAAAAGACAGCAACTAGATATACATGCTTTGCTTCCCCTACCTCCACTTTACACCCCTGCTGGCATCAGTGCGACCCTCGGTCACACCGTAGACCAAACTTTGCGGCCCCCGGGAAAATGTTTGTGAGTACCCATGCTCTAGACAGTAGACCTCCTTGAGCTTTGCCAGGGCCTCACTGCTCCTACCGGCCCTATTTTATTTAAGGGGCCTGTTACTGTGGCTCTGCAACACGGGCCCCCCCAGAGGGGATCGTATCCTCTCACCCGCTCCTCCTCGCGTGAGCTCGACCACGGGCGCCGGGTCCAGTTCCTACCCTGATCTTCTCCTGCTTCAGCACTCCCGGCCCGCGTTCGGGACTCCCTCTCGTCTGACCCCCACTGGTCAGGTGCGCTTTGACGGGGGCGACCAGGGACTCCACAGGCCTTGCAATCAGGAGAGGAGCCCATGAAGCCCCCCCTTGGCCAAAAATTACACCCTCCCAGCTACTCCTAGGGGTCAACAAGAGATGATTCCCCCTCCGGGACGGGTGCCCCTGGGCGATGCTGGATTCACCGTCCGCCTGACTCCTGCGGGCTGATCGTGGCCTGCGCTGGGTAGCTTGGTCGCTCCAGGGCCCAACAACTGTGAGCGTGTCTCTCGCTCCGGCTTCCTGTGGTAGTCCAACTCCCTCTCAGGCTCCAGGGCCCTCGACCCGTCCCAGTACCAGGATGGGACGTCTCAACTGCCTCCTGATGCTTCCCGGCCAGGCAGTCCGCGGCTCCCCCCGCTCACCTGTTCAGGCCTCCCCAGGCCTCACTCGCCACTTCACAAGCCAGGGGGGCCACCACAAGCGAGCTCGAATCCTCCGGTCTCCCGGCGCTCTTCCCTTGAGGCTGCGATCTCTTCACTGCTGGACACCATGCGTCGCAGCTCCTCCTCCGCGTCGCGTCTCAGTTCGACCTAGGCCCAGCTGCTGCACTTCTCTGCAGCCTCGCAGGACGGCGGGGGTGTCGATGAAGTCCGCCTCGGGCCCCCTGCCGCAACCCTGCTGGTCCTCCATGCACTCCGGCACTTAAGGCAGCAGAGCCGCTCTCCTGCGCCGCGTCACCACCTCTCGGCCAGTCACAGGGCCTCGCCCTGGTTGTCCTTCCTAGACCCATAATGCAGCAGTGAGGGACTCCAGTCACAACGTGTGGCTGCCGGGTGGTTCCGCTCATTCTCCGCAGCTGCCCCAGAGCAGCGGGGTGAGCTCTGCGGTGCTGCTACTCAATGCTTAAGCTAGGGCCTGGGTTTATTGCCGGAGCGACGAGCAGGCACGTCCTACTCGGTCGCCATCTTGGCCACACCCCTTTATTACACATTATGAATTAATGTGTTTGAAATTAGATGGAAGTGCTTTCTTATAGTATGTAATTGAATAGTTTGTAATTTGCACACTCTCACACAGTCAGGCAGGCACTTACAGACCCAGTTACAATCCCACAAAAGCACTCATGTACCCATCACTCATATAGCCAGACATACTGCAACACTCAGCCACAAACCCATAAAACCATTCACATGCCCATTTACTCACCTATATGTCCAGGTTTGAGTACTAGTTCACCCTTAAACCCTGGGAGGCCATCCACAGAATGCAAGCTGCACAACAGGAAGAGTTTTAAGAGGACTACGTTAGCACTCTTGATAAGGGAGAATCCTGATTGTAGTTGACCTCAGAATCAGGACACCTAAGTGTAGTGGCTCAGAGAAAGAGGGAAAGGAGCAGAGAAATGACTGGACAGAGGCTCCAGAGGGGAGAGTGGGTCCCACAGAGAGAGAGAGAGTTCCCTATTGGATTCAATACAGGAAGTAGTCCCACACCCAGTCCCCTGAGGAGCTCAAGGACAAACAGGCTGAGAGGGACCTGAGGCTGCAGCTGGCCCAGCTGGCTGCAGAAGAGAGAAACGCTAAAAGGGCCTTGGAGGAGAAAAGGATCTTGTTGGCTCATGAAGTGACTGTCAAGTAGGTGGACGTGAAGTCCAAATAACTATTAGAGTCTAGCAATAATGGTGGGAGCAAAACTACTGTATTTAGTGCAGAAGAAAGAGTCCACATATCCACAGACTTGGTGCCTGACTTTAAGGAGCGGGTGATATAGACAGGTTGTTTCAGGCATATGAAGTAGCTCTAGAGGTACAAAGGATCTGTGATGAGGATTGGGGAGCTGGCCTTTGAAGTCATATTCCTGGTGATGAAAGGGGTGCCCTACTGGCCCAAGAGAAGGGGAAGGGGTTGAGGTATCCCATCATGAAGGGGGCCCTTGTCAGTAAGTATGAATTCACCCCAGATGAGTGCAGGTTGAAATACAGTGCAGTCAGAAATGGTGTCACCAGACCTGGGTGGATTTTGTGGGGTACTTTTCAAATGCTTGGGAAAAGTACTGTTGTTTTTTAAGAAGGTGTTATACTTTTTATTCAAAGAGAACAGGCAAGAAGGAACATGGCTTCAGAGTGTAAAGAACATGAAGGTTCAACAGGGAGCTAAGAAAATAATTAAGTATTTCTGCTGACAGTACTTTCTACATCTATGTGGTTGGAAACATATTACTTGCTGCTTTATCCTTTTTCCACAGTATCTTTTGGAATGTTACATGTAATATACTGTTCAATGAAAGAAAGTACAGACTCATCTGTGTCTGGTCCAAATGTAGGTGCATCTTTTACCCAGAACAGCATATGAATATGATGAGCACCTCTTGCCTGGTACTTTGTTTGCGAAAAAAAATCAGTAATTTCTCCAAGTTGTTGCAGATGAAGGACAGTATAATTTTAAATATGTGCTTACAGTACTGCAAAGAATTTGACAGATGCATACAGCAAAGTTCTCCGGGTGTCTTGAATTTGAAGTCTTTAATGTTACAATTTGTTGGTGTGAAAAAGTAATGTAAGTCATCCTATATGTATTCTGCACAGATCAGAATTAGATGCCAAGTTGAGGTTTTTTTTTGTAAATCTTTATGATATTATTTCCCCGCTGTTCATTGATGATTCTTTCAACAGTACATCATTTTTGGGTGTATGAGTATATAACCTAAGAACAGTAAAAAAGGAAAAATGCACCCATAGATTATATTTTTATGAGGACAAGCATGTGGCATTTTGCACAGTGAATAAGCAAGTATTGCAGTAACCTTTCTTTCCCTTGATGTTATTGTAAGATGCTTCAAAACATCACTTTGCTTTGTGCTTCCTGAAGTACTTGTGCACAAAGGTGTATTTGTAAATGGTTAAATAAGTTATGATATGTTTATTTGTTAATTGCTTGGTTTAAATTGTTTTGTAATGTGTTAATAAATTGCATTTGCAAATTTAAGAAAATGTATATTAGTAATTTAACTCTTTGGGTCACAAACATACCCTTACAGGTACTCTTACATGAACTTGCACACCTATGGAGCCATTTACACAGGTACTGACACACCCACACATACACTCATGCAGCCACTCAAAATCTCATACAGTCAGTCACACACCCATTTACACATGGATACTGCTACTTAGACACCCATACAGCCATTCACACACCCACTTACATACTCATACAGTCACTCACATACCAAGCCACACACCGATACAGAGACTCATACACCCAGTTATACACTGATACATCCACTCACACACCCAAACACAGACACCAATACAGCTACCCACATACCCAGTCATACACTGAAAAAACCCACACACACCCACTTACATACTCATACAGTCACTCACATATCAAGCCACACACCGATACAGTGACTCATACACCCAGTTATACACTGATACATCCACTCACACACCCAAACACAGACACCAATACAGCTACCCACATACCCAGTCATACACTGAAAAAAACCACACACATACTTTCACAACAATGCACAGACCAATGCATCCACAATACAGTAACTGAGAGACCCAGGCTTACACTGATACAATCTCTGATACACCTAACAAAACACCGATACAGCCACTGACATACCCAGGCACACACTGATACAACTACTGATACACCCAGCCACACTCTGTTTCAGAAACTGACACACCTAGGCATATACCTATACAGCCAATGACACACCCAGTCACACATTGATACAGCCACTTAGATATTAAGCCAAACACTGATACATCCCCTCAAACACCCATGCACATACTGATACAGCCAGTGACACACCAAGTCAAACATTAATGCATCCAGTAAGACACCCATGCACACATTGACACACACTGACACACCCAGGCAAACAGTAATGCATCCAATAACACAATAAGGCACACACTGATGCATACACTGACACACCCAGGCATACACCAGTGGAGACACTGACACACCCAGGTATACACCAAAGCAGACACTGACACACCCAGCAAAACACTAATGCATCCAATAACACACATTAGAAACACAGAGTTAGCTCTTTGTTTGAAAAGGTGGTTGTTCCAACAAGAACTGTTTTTTTTCTGAATGGTTTTTTAGCAGTTTTTAAAAAACAATTCTCATTTTTTATTTTATGAACAAAAACTGAACAGGGTAGTAAAAGGGTAAAGATAGGGAAATGCAAAGAAACAACTCACTTCAGTCTTCAGAAAAACATTACGTGGTAATTGGAAGCACATTCAAAAGAAAAAGAACTAACAGCGATGCTTCTATTCAAGGATGCAGGCACTGAGGGTATTTTTACAGCAACAAGCATGTGGCACTTCGCACAGTAATTAATCATCTCATGCAATTATTCGCAGGCAGCTGGTATTGTAATCGCTGCAGCTGATGGTTCTCCCAAGGGTGCTGTAGAGGTGTTCTGACTGTTTTCTCCTTTCTCCTGCATCATCTGGTTGTACACCCTTTCATGAATTGTTTTTAAGTGCTTCCACATGGAACTTGTACCATGTGAATGCTTCTTTGTAGTGCCTCTGGATAACTGCTTGCCGCAAATATTGCACCGCACATATTTTGCTGTTACCTTCTTTTCCCCAGAAGGTATTCTAAAGTGCTTCCAGACATCAATGCCTTTTCTTCGAGGTGGTGTATCTTCCTCCTCATCAGATTGTGGATGTTCATCCTGCACAGAAGTTGTAGCTTCTGCCATTCTATAAAAGCAGAGTGTAGAAAGCTGGCTCTATAGAGAGTTCTAAAAGAAATTCACTGTGCAGAGGGTCCAGAGAATCCCCAAATGGTACACAGAGGTAAAAGCTGATAATTCTAATGCTCTTTTTGTGCTAGTTTGGGCGAGCAGTGAGGCTTATCAGAGGGTAGTGCTGAGCATTTGTTGTACTCACAGAGACAATAAATGAGACATACACTCAAGAATAAATCCAAGACCAATTTTTGAAAATAAAATCAATTTTTATGTATTTTTTAAGACCAAGAACACAGTTCGAAAGTAAGTGCTTTTGAGTTATGATTTTTCAAATTTTGGAAAATGTCTCACTTTTGTGCGCAATTATGCACCATAGGAATCAATGGCAAATAACAGGAAAAATGAATATACAATCAGGCAATGCTTTCAGAAAGTTCACCTTCTCGTTTTAGGTTGATGTCAGGGTCAGGTACCAGAGTTACAGCAGGAGAAGTTCGGGAGCGTCCCGGATCGGGTGAGAGTGCTGAGGGTTTTAAAAACTGGTGCACAAAGACGAAGGGGGCCACCTGAAAATGCACTGCACAGGTGGACCTACAGGTAAGTCTGGTGGGTCTCCTTGGAGGGAGCAGGTTGCAAGGGCCTGGGACCATAAGAGCAGATCTGGTTAGTCGGTGGTGGGGCCCGGTGCAAAGCAAACAAGTCAGCCAGGTGTTGTGTGACTTTAGGGTCCTTGTGATCAGGAAGTAGGTCTCGGTTGTCTGAATGTCCCGTGATGTGTGCTTGCTTCTGGTGCTTTGGGAGTTCAGTGTGGACTCTTCTTCTTGGGTTTTAAGATTGGGGGTCCGATGCCCTGGGTATTGGCACACCGCGGCCACGGTAGGTCCTGGTGCCTCCAAACCTGGTGAAGAGG
Organism: Calotriton arnoldi; assembly: GCA_963921515.1. NCBI lineage: Eukaryota > Metazoa > Chordata > Amphibia > Caudata > Salamandridae > Calotriton > Calotriton arnoldi. Next base: position 430,662 of record CAWUFW010012089.1, read on the forward strand.
CAGATCTGACCCTCTGGATCTGTTGTACCTCTTCTTGCTTCGGTGCTGCATCGTGGTTGTTGGGAAGCAGCAAGTCAACAAACCGGTCTTCACGGGATTGGTGCCTGCAGTGTGCAGGGGAGTGATACCTTCACTCCAAGAGAGCTTATTGGTGATTTATCAAAGGTTGTAGGTGCTCCGGGGCTCTTGGAGTCCTTGCAGGTTTCAGGACGACACAGCAGCAGTGATTGTCGAGTCCTTCTTGCTGCTGGCAGGATTTTATACCTTTTTTTCTGCATCAGGTCTTCTTTTGTCCTGGTCTTCTTTGATCCAATGAATCTGGTTCAGGTCTCAGGGAGCCACCTAAATACTGAATTTAGGGATGTTACAAGGGGAGATAGGTAATAGCCAATGGGCTATGTACCTTTAGGGTATCTACATCCTCTAGTGACCACTTCCTGTGGGAAGAGGCACTACCCTAGCCCTGATTGTAGGATTTCTCACCATCTCAAGATGTTGGAATTTCAGGAGAGATGTTCACCTCTCCTGCCCAACCCTTGGGGTGGTGCAGGCTCAGAAGGGACCCTCCTCCCCATCTAACTAATTTACCTGCCTTTCCTACCCCTAAAAGTGGAGCAGGAAAGCGGGCTTGGCCTCCCCCACTATCTGGGGGTTCTTATGTTGGTTTTCAAAGGCGGCATTGCCTCTAAAGCTTCCTGCCCGGGAGGGCCATCCTGTCCTGGAGGAGGTGTGAAACCCCCCCACCCAGAGCGGGTATTGTTTCTGTCCTCTGAGAGCGCTGGCTCTCACCCCATGAGGTCAGAAACATGTCTGGTGGTGGCACGTTGGTGGATACCAGCCAGAGACCCCACTAGTTTGGTTAGGTTTCAGGGGACCCTCTAAAAGAGTTTCTTGTGTTAATTTATTAATAAAGCCAGCACTGGCATCAGTGAAGATTTAAGACAAGATGTTTGGTACCAAACATCTTAGAAATCAGTGAAGCCATCATGGAGCTAGGAAACTCGTGTTGACAAGTATTCCGTCCACGTACTCTTTATGGCTTCCCTGTTCACTTACAACATCACAGAATGGACTGCACACTGTAGGGGCCTATATGCTCATGCTGATATGCCCACACATAGGATATGGTGCACCCTGCCTTAGAGCTAGAGCCTGCAGTAGTAGTCTTACCTATATCTTATGCAGTGTATGGTTGGCATGGCACACAGGGTTGTGTGCCATGTCAACATTTCAGATTTTCCTGCACAAAGACACGCAGCCTGCAATGGTAGAGTGCGTAGCCTTGGTGAGGCTGCCCTGGGGTGGTACAACCAGTGCTGCAGCCCCAGAGGATCCTCTTCAGTGCCCATGCCGTAGGTACCAGGGGTACCATTTACTTAGTTTAATTTACTTTTTTAAAGGAATTACAGGGGTAGCAGAAGCTGTGCCAATCATGGTACAGTGTTTTTGGGAAAGGGCACTGGTACTGGGAACCTGGTTAGCAGGGACCCAGTACACCTCAGTCAAAGTTGCATCAAAAGCCAGGCAAAAAGTGGGGGGTACTGCAACAAACCTCCTTCTAGAGACTTCACTGGAGAACTAACTGTTTTTGGGTGTGGTTTTCTGTGCACATGGGTGGGGGTCCTCATTTATCCAATAAAAGACAATGTTTGGGTGTGGTTTTGACTGAATTTGTGAATCCAGTGTGTAGATTTGCAGATTTAGAAAACTCGTAAAATGGGTAACTGTTGAAAAACAGATATAAGGTCATTTATGTACACTTGTAAATATATACACACTGAAATCATTAAAGAAAATGAAGGGGTGTACTTGAAATAATTTACAACATTTTTGACGAATCCGTGGGCTCAGACTCGAGGATTCATTCTGATCACGTGATAGGGATTACAATGCTTGCATTGTCACCCCTAGCATAACATTACCCAGACGTATCTCTTCCATTTCCATTAGGGCGGCTATCGGCAAAATATATATGTACAACCAAGTCACATCGTTATCAATACTTTGAGTCCGGTTTTTACTACCAAAATAGCACACCTTGATACTATATATGAAATGTGTACCACATCTTCATCATTCTGAACATTAGGGTCCTTTTCTTAAAACAATGTGGCACGCCTAATCGCACACACGATACGTGACTAGCACCACATCTCCTGGAACTTCCAAAAAACCTACACCTGACCACCATTTATTCGAATTGCCACCAATTAAGGTCAGTACAGACGTATAAATACGACGTCCTGACAGTCCCTCCTCACCTTCGCGATGGGGAGGACGTATCGGTCAGAGGCAGGAGATCTCGATACACCAAGTAAGTGAAGGACTAGAAACACAAATCACACACTGAGCAATGTTGAGAACAAAGATTTCTCTCTATAATACATCATTTTCGTTCCTTTTATGAACTGAAGTGAGTGATGGAGAATGCTCCCGTCCCTACCGCTCCCCATGAGGCATTATGTGACCCCATACAAGGTAGATTTGTCCTGGTTACTTCCTTTTTACTCACTTTTGGTCCCAACTACTGCCACAAGTGATTGCTTAACATTAATAGACATAACCATATTTAGCACTCCTATGTATTTTTTTAAAAACAAACCTGACACCACTTATTAGTGAAGAGTGCTTGACTAATGGCAGGAATAAACCCTGAGATCTCCTATGTGAAAGCATATTACCATTTTACAGAAACAGGCAGGCACAGTGACAAATAATAGCTATGGACACAAAAAACACATCTATTAATCAACAGGTCACTTTTGAGTTGTTGGGAGATGTAAAACCAACAATGTTCACAAGATGGTGACCTCCCTGTTCTAAAATAGGGTATTTATTCTGTTAAGAACAGAAACAAAAGCACACTGTTTACAAACATAAGATTTGAATGGTGCAGTGTTAAGAATTCTGCTCTATTCAGATGATACATGCATGCAGTAATCATTATTTATTGGGGAACAAAAGTATGAGAAAAATCCATATATGATATATGTTTTGCTCTACCCGTTTCTTTGTGGTCTTTCTTTCTTCTAGTTCTGCAATTCAATATATCTTCAGTAACGTTTGGTTGCGAAAACAAAAGCAGGTACCCATTGAAGTACCAAGAATAAAAGGGATTTGATCCGTATAAGGTGCTGACAAAGGCCATTTACCCTCAGAGGTATTTACCCCCCGAAACATGCTGGCCATCCTGCTTGACGCCAAGGGTAAGTAGTTCTTCCTACTGGCACCACATATTCTTTTAACCTTATTCCTAATCCCCTCACTTCACATAAAAATTGCATTTGGGCATAGGAGATCATTTTAATTTCACTATTGAAACACATGGATCCCACCGGTGTGACTTTCCAGACACTCTCCCTCGAGTTGGAGGCATCGCTCACCTGTGGAAGCAAGTTTCCAGGTGGGGAACCCAATGATGATGCCACCCACAACATCTCCACAGTGTAGATAATATATGCTGCTGGAGGCAAATAGGGCTTGAGGGTTTCCGGGATAACAACTGTGAAACTCTGGCATAAAATTGTGGTGGCCCACTCTATTTTTGATTATACATATATGCCCTCTGGGAGCTGAGTGGACCTCTTATAGCTCCTTTCTCCCCTCTTTGATTATTCAGTATATATATATAAACCACCTTATATCTGGGTTTCAAAAAAGTTACCTGTTTTACCAGTTGTGCGAATCTGAGAATTTACGGACGGAATTCGCAAATTCAATCGATAAAACCTTGCCTTCCAATTGGATATGTTACAAACCAACCTTTGCACATAGAAAACAACACCCAAAAGCAGTTACTTTTCCAGCGAAGTCTCTAGAAGGAGGATTGAGAATCAGTACTGCTCTGCTTTTATACAATAGTTGAAGCAATATCCAAGATGAGCATCATCAGCCTGTTGAGGATTTTATTTGTAAGGTTTTATATAGCGCTGGCTAGACCCAGAGGTATCAGAGTGCTTTACAAGAGCAGGAACAGTCAAAAAACAAACAAACAATAGTTCAGAGCAAAAATCAACAATCAAGAGCAAGCACATCTCTCCATTAAGACAAGGGAGGCAGAATTCTGAATGATTCACAGGTTATATACATTTAAATAACAAAATGGAGGTAACGACTCAGAGCACACAAAAGAGTCTAAACAGGGAGAACAAATTGTAGAGGTAGGGGGACACCGGGTGGGAGGGGGGGTGGAAAGCAAATGGACAAAAACAGGGGAGAATGCCAACAAACAGCTAACAGCACAAAAATTAGAGCTGCTAGGGTAGAAGAGAGACCAGGGAGAGCGAAGGCCGGGGTACACAAAAAGAAGAGTAAAAGGGAGAGCGAAATGCGGATGAGGATGAGGAGGAAGACACACAACCTCATAAAAAAGAAAGTGATGTGTGGAAGCACTTTACTATACCTTCTGGGGAAAAGAAGTTAACAGCAAAATATGTGCAGTGCAATATTTGTGGCAAGCAGTTATCCAGAAGCCCTGCTTCTCCTCAAACTATGGACATGAGTACAACAGCAGTAAATGAAGCATTTACAGTGAGGCCCCCTCTGGAGGCAAGCAGCTGTCATCATATCCCCTATTTGCAAATTCTAATGCGAAGGAACAGCATAAATCTACCAGCTCTAAAGCATGCAAGGAAATTGTAAGCTCTGAGAGGCAGGAAGAAACATACCTCGGTGAGACAACCACAAGCATAGCAGTGAATTCCTCCCTATTCACCACTGCTCTGGAAGCTACGATTGAGACCTCAACAATGGTCGAAGTATCAGACAGGAGGTCATCTTTCAGACTTTACCTCAAATTCAAAATGCGGGAAACTTTAATGTATAATCAGATTCTACGAATGTCCTGCTTCAACAGATTTTGGTTGAATTCAAAAATAGAAAAATATCTCAAGAAGATGCACATAAGAAAACCGAATCACAGCTGTGCTCAGTCCAATCACAGTTCCAACAACTCTCGTCATGCATCATCAGCGCAGAGCAGCAGATTTCAGATCTTGAAGACAGCTTACCACGTCAAACAGTTCAGGTGACTAAATTACAAACCGAGTTGGCTGAACTTCAAATCAAGGTCGACGATGCAGAAAAACAGTCATGAAGATCTAATTTAATTTACTTATAATTAACCGTGGGCAGAGAACTCCGCTCCGCCCACGGAGTGTGCGGAGCTTTGTCTACTCTGTGTTACGCGGAGAACGCGGAGTAGGCAAAACCCTGCACACTCCGCAGTGGAGCGGAGTTGGCCCGCCGCCCGCCTCCACCCACCTATTAAGATACACGTTAGCAGTAATTTAAAACAATTAAAAAACACTTACCTCTATACCGTGGCGTCCCCGGGCTGCCCTTCTCCTCTTCCTCGCCATTCGGATACTGCTTAAGAAAACTGCGCATGCGCACACGCCCGCGCATGCGCATTTCTCGCGAGATCTGGGATGGGACCTCTAATTCTACAGTTTCCGATTCCGACCATATAGGAAAGGTCTTTCTGGAGCATTATGATCAGCTCTATACGTTGGACTGTAATCCTTCATCCCATGTATTCGAGACCTTTCTCCAATCTATTGGTCTTCCTTCTCTCGAAAATGATATCCGGACAATGATTGAAGCTCCTATTACATGGGACGAAATTCTAGAAACTATAAAGCTGCTTACGAATGCAAAGCTTGTGGCAACAATTGTATACCATCTGAGTTTTATAACATTTTTGCCCAGGAGATTGTCGATCTTTTGGTAATATTGTTCAATGACTTTTTAAATAGGGGCAAGATTGCTGTGGAATTTACAGAGGCGCTGGTTGTTCATTTTTTTTAAAACGGCCGAACAACCTGGGTCTTACCGTCCGATAAGCCTTTTGGATTCCGACTATAAACTATTCGTAAAGATAATCACACTAAGACTAGCCCCCCTGCTCTATCACTAGTACATCAAGACCAAAATGGATTCTTGTCAGGCACAACTTTATAAACCATCACCAACTTCTTTAAACAAGCAATAGACTATAATCCTAACAATAATGTTCCAGCAGCTATCATTATGTTGGACGTAGAAAAGGTGTTTGACTGTGTACACTGGGACGTCCCTTTTATGATTCTTTGGCGGTTTGGTATCCCCCCCAAAATGGGCAAACTAGTGCCGAATCTCTCTTCCAAGGACAAGGCTATGATAATGGTGAATTCACAGTCAGCTGGAGTTATTTCCATCTCTCGGGGCACGAGGCAAGGGTGTCCCTTGTCAAATACTATCCACTTTTTTTGTCAAACCTTTAGCGGCTGCCCTCAGGCAAGATCCTGAGATTCGGCCACCACTGCCCGACGCTCCCAAACGGAAGTTGTTTGCAGATTATATCATTTTGTACTTGGCTGGAAATAGCCGTAATAATGACAATGCCTTTCGTAGAATCAAACTGTTCTCTGAAATTGAGGGTTATAAGATTAATCAGGCTAAGTCTGAGGTGCTTCTCTTCCATTGGCCCCACTCAATTCTTTCTTTGGAGATACAGCAAAACTTCTCGACATCTCACCCCATAAGATATCTAGGTATCTATATATCTAACAACATTGCTGATCTGTTTAAATTGACCTATTCCATCACTCTTAGTAAACTTCGCAGACTTTTAAAGAAGTGGCAGAACCTACCAATATCCATTATTGGGCATGTGGCCATTATTAAAATGTCAATTCTACCCCTATTTATTTTTATTTTTTCCAACGTTATTGTTTTGGTTAAGCAGGCTGTCACGGGGCGGGTGTGTGTCGGGACGGCCCGGATCGGCTGAAAGACTGGTGGGAGGCGCTGGACGTCACTGCACCTTTTATTTTATCGCCACAGGAGGACTGGGTTGAGTCATCCACGTCCGACACCGCTGAACGGAGATACGGTCCCTTTAACTGGGATCCGACATGGGACGCTCCCGCCCCGTTTGATGACGACATCGCCCTCCGTCCAACAAGAGAGGGCTGGAACAGGAAGACAGTGTGCGCCGACACCGGAGGTGAGAAAGGAGGAAGCGGAGTTGCGGAGAGACGAGACGGAGACAGCGAGCGACGGATCCCGAAAGAAAAGGCAGACCCAGGAGGAGCGGAGGAAGACCCCGAGGGAATCCCAGAGCCAGGAGGCCAACGGACTTACGCTCGCTCAGCCACGCTCCAGGAGGAGCGTGGCTAAAACAGGTACGGGATCGTTTCACGGGCTGGGTGGGAAGCGGGGGACGCCAGAGGCTTAGAGGCGCGAGCGCAGTATCGCGCATTGAAGATAGCCGATCCCCATCCACCGCACCTACACTCCCCTCAATTGAGCGTGTGTCACAGTATTTTGCTGGTTGTGGGCTGGTGTTACCTCACTCCCTCTCCCTGACAACGCACCGCACCCAGTTCACCCTGACCCCGTGTTGTCCTCTTCCTTCCTTTGGGGCATCCGGAGATTCCGACGGTGGCCACCCGGGACAGAACACGAGGAGGAGAAGGAGGCGATAGACGCCCGGACCAAGACAGGAAGAAGACGACAGTACACACCCCGGGAAATAAGGACAAGTCGCACGCTAGAACCCCCTGTACACTGGACACTCTTAGGAGACTTACCTTTACAAGAATAAAACCTGCACTATCACGACCAGGCCTCCCGCAACTTATTTCCGATAGTTCACAAGTGGTGGAGAATGCGGGCATAGAAGAGCCCATCTGCGACACTAAGATGGAGACGATCGTGCAGCACTTGATCAAGGGCCAGGAGAAGCTAGAATGGGCCGTCGAGCGACAGATGTCGTCGGCCCAGGCGGACCGGGAGACGTTCAAAGATACCATCGCAGCCCAGATGGACGGACTACACAGGCTGGCAACCGAACAGACCGGGGGCACTGTGAGGGAGGTACGGGGTACCCCTCACCCGCCGTCAGGCGTCTCCCTCCAAAAGTACATAACGGGAGAAGATCCCGACGCCTTCCTGACCAACTTTGAGAGGGTAGCAAGGGCGTGCAGCTGGCCGGTAGACAAATGGCCGTTCTTTTTGGCCCCTTTGCTCACGGGGGAAGCACAAGCAGCCTACCAAGTGGCGAACGCCACGGGTGATACCTCTTACGGAGAGATAAAGGTCATTATATTGGACCACCTCGGCCTGGACTCGGAGGCATATAGAGTGAGGTTCCGCAAAGAGAGGGGCGCCCCAGGTGAAAATCCTAAAACACTGTTCTTCAGACTGAAGATGGCCGCCGACAAGTGGCTGACTCCAGGGTTTAGTACGAAGGAGGAGATAATGGAGAAGATTTACTTAGAACAGTACCTGGACGCCCTGCCGTACAATACGCAGAAGTGGCTGCGCCAACATTCACGTTTAACTGCCGCCCAGGCCATAGAGATGGCCACGACTTATTCACGAGCCCAGCCGAAGGGCGTTGTATGTGACACAGAGAGGACACGCCAGCCTGCCATACGGCTAGAGAAGAGATATCGGACTCCACCAGAACCGGGAAAACCCTGAATGTCGAAGATGGAGATACCGAGCGTCAGAGGTCCCCAATGCTTTGAGTGTGGGGACTGGGGCCACATAGCCCGTGCCTGCCCCCGGAAGAAACCAGCGGATGAACCCATGGAGGTGGGGTACCTCCCCAGGTCCATTATGTATACGGCCGAATTGGGAACGGCCTTCCATGTAAGTGTACGGGTGAATGGTAAACTGGTTAAGGCCCTTCTCGACTCCGGGTGTAAACAGTCGGTCATCCAGGAGGCGTACATTAACCCCAATCAGCTAGTACCCGATACACTAGTCCATATCCGATGCGTACATGGAGATGTGAAACCCTACCCCTGGCTAGGATTGCCCTCACCCATTCCGAAGGGGTACACAGTGAGGTAAAGGTAGGGGTGTTAGAAGGGCTCCCGAAGACCTGATCATTGGCACAGATAACCCTGAGTTCCTCGGTCTCTTCCGAGGCGTACTCCACCTAGAGGAGAGAAGGAAAGGAGGAGTAGGTAACCCGAGGGAGGCGGTCCCGGCCCTCATCACCCCAGAACCGTGGCTCCTAGACCGCAGTTTTAAATTCGCACAGGCCAACGATGCCACCCTATACAACGCATGGGAACAGGCCCATAGCACGCAGGACGACAGCGGTCCTGTGTATCCCCGGTTCCTTATAAAGGAGGGGCTACTTTACCGACAGGCTAACCCCACAGAACCCCACCAACTACTGGTGCCCCTCTCTTTCCGGGACCAGATAACCTTCTTTTCTCATTCCCACCTCACGGCAGGACACGTAGGAGCGGAGAAAACCACACAAAACGTCCTGCGGCACTTCTTTTGGCCAGGGGTATACAAGGACATAAAAGTGCACTGCCAGTCATGCGATACCTGTCAGAGAAGGAACACACATAGGCCCCCAGCGGTGCCCCTACAACCACTTCCCATAATAGGTAATCCCTTTGAGAGGGTCGGAATGGACCTGATTGGCCCATTGCCCCGTACAAAGAAAGGGAACGTCTACGCCCTCGTGATAGTGGACTACGCGACCAGATTTGTGGAGGCGTTTCCGCTCCGTGCCCCCACCACCCGCAACATAGCTGACAGATTTGTGGAACTGTTTTCACGGGTGGGCTTCCCCAAAGAAATCCTAACGGACCAAGGAACGCCCTTCGTATCTCGTCTTATGAGAGAGGTCTGTGGGGTCCTAAACGTACGACAGATCAAAACCTCGGTGTACCATCCACAGACCGACGGACTAGTCGAACGATATAATGGGACCCTAAAAGCCACGCTAAAGAAGATGCTGGAAGTAAACGGCAAAGAATGGGACCAGCTGTTACCCTTGGCGCTGTACGTCATAAGAAGCCAGGTGCAAAGCAGCCTTGGCTGTTCGGCGTTCGAGATGCTATACGGAAGGCAGCCGCGCTCCCTTCTGGAGATGACGAAAGAGGCCTGGGAGAAGGAAGAGGCGATGGAGACCAGAGGTATGTTGGACTACACCCAAGGACTGAGAGACAAGATAGGAAAATTACGTGATTTGGCCTATTCCCACCTGGTGAAGAAACAGGAACAACAGACCCACTACTATAACCGCGGAAAAAGGTGGAGGACCCTAAGGAAGGACGACTGGGCACTGGTGTTACTACCCACGGCTACAACGAAGATGAAGACAGAATGGAAAGGCCCATACAAGGTCATAGCGGTCATAGGTAAAACCACATATAGGTTACAAGTCACCCCGACCCGCACCCAGACGTACCATATAAACATGCTAAAGAAATGGCTGGGACCCCTACCCAAAGCCTCAAACCTCACTCTGCCCACACTTACCACCAAGCATTCCACAGTAGCAGAGCTAGTGGTGAACGAAGACCTCACCCACAGAGAGCGGGACGAGTTGGATGAAGCCCTTCGGCCCTTTGTCTCGTTGTTCTCCGACGCTCCAGGCAAGACCCACCTGGCAGAACACCGGATTGAGACCCCGGCTGGGAAAACCATAAAACTGAGATCCTACCGGATCCCCGCGGCCCGGAGAAAAGCCATACAGAAGGAAGTACAGGAAATGTTGCAGCTGGGAGTCATAAGGCCCTCGAGGAGTGAGTGGTCCTCCCCGATCTTCATGGTGCCGAAACCAGACGGTAGCACCCGCTTCTGCATGGACTTCAGGGCCCTTAATGGAATCTCGTCTTTCGATGCCTACCCCATCCCTCGGATAGACGAGCTGATAGAGAAACTAGGGGAGGCCACGTATATCACCACATTAGACCTGACCAAGGGCTACTGGCAGGTACCCCTAAGGGAGGAGGACAGAAAGAAGACGGCCTTTTCCACACCTGAAGGCCTCTACGAGTTCACTGTCCTCCCGTTTGGACTACATGGGGCCCCAGCGACTTTCCAGAGACTCATGAACACCGTGTTACAAAACCACCACTCCTTTTCGTCGGCATATCTGGATGATATAGTGGTTTTTAGCCCCAACTGGAAATCTCACCTTCGCCATCTCCAAACCATCTTACAGGCCCTAAGGGAAGCGGGTCTACGCATAAATGCAAAGAAATCCCGGGTGGGATACCAAAAAGTAAAATACCTGGGATATGTGCTAGGACATGGGGAGATCGCCCCTCAGATAGAGAAGGTCAGAGCGATCTCAGACGCTCCCTTTCCAGCCTCCAAGCGAGACCTAAGAGCCTTTCTCGGCCTGATTGGCTATTATAGACGGTTTATACCCCGCTTTTCTGAGGTGGCCGCCCCACTGACAGACATCCTCCAGAAGCAGGTGAAACCACAGGTCCTGTCACGTCCCACGGAACCCATGATAAAGGCATTCCAAACCCTAAAACAAGCCCTAACTACGAGTCCCGTCCTGATCTCACCTGACTACTCCCGACCCTTTCTCCTACATACGGACACCTCACAACAAGGCATAGGCGCGGTCCTCTCACAGCTGACTCAGGAGGGGATAGAACACCCTGTAGTATACATAAGTAGGAAGCTATTCCCGAGGGAGGTGAGATATCCCACCATTGAGCGCGAGTGCCTGGCAGTAAAATGGGCCATAGAGAAGTTACGTTATTACCTGGAGGGACACCAGTTCACTCTGTACACTGACCATGCACCTCTCCAATGGATGAGCCGCAATATCGCCAACAACCCCAGGGTTCTCCGTTGGTTTCTCTCCCTCCAACCCTATTCATTCACCGTGCGACATCGAAAGGGGGTCGACAACGGCAATGCGGACTATCTGTCCAGAGTGTTCCCTCTCCCCAATCGGGAGAATCCAGGGGTGGAGGAGTGTCACGGGGCGGGTGTGTGTCGGGACGGCCCGGATCGGCTGAAAGACTGGTGGGAGGCGCTGGACGTCACTGCACCTTTTATTTTATCGCCACAGGAGGACTGGGTTGAGTCATCCACGTCCGACACCGCTGAACGGAGATACGGTCCCTTTAACTGGGATCCGACATGGGACGCTCCCGCCCCGTTTGATGACGACATCGCCCTCCGTCCACAAGAGAGGGCTGGAACAGGAAGACAGTGTGCGCCGACACCGGAGGTGAGAAAGGAGGAAGCGGAGTTGCGGAGAGACGAGACGGAGACAGCGAGCGACGGATCCCGAAAGAAAAGGCAGACCCAGGAGGAGCGGAGGAAGACCCCGAGGGAATCCCAGAGCCAGGAGGCCAACGGACTTACGCTTCGCCCAGCCACGCTCCAGGAGGAGCGTGGCTAAAACAGGTATGGGATCGTTTCACGGGCTGGGTGGGAAAGCGGGGGACGCCAGAGGCTTAGAGGCGCGAGCGCAGTATCGCGCATTGAAGATAGCCGATCCCCATCCACCGCACCTACACTCCCCTCAATTGAGCGTGTGTCACTGTATTTTGCTGGTTGTGGGCTGGTGTTACCTCACTCCCTCTCCCTGACAACGCACCGCACCCAGTTCACCCTGACCCCGTGTTGTCCTCTTCCTTCCTTTGGGGCATCCGGAGATTCCGACGGTGGCCACCCGGGACAGAACACGAGGAGGAGAAGGAGGCGATAGACGCCCGGACCAAGACAGGAAGAAGACGACAGCACACACCCCGGGAACTAAGGACAAGTCGCACGCTAGAACCCCCTGTACACTGGACACTCTTAGGAGACTTACCTTTACAAGAATAAAACCTGCACTATCACGACCAGGCCTCCCGCAACTTATTTCCGATAGTTCACACAGGCATTTTTACTTTGCAAGTTTTTATGGTGGTGAAAAAACCTTGGACGAAGTTACAGACACTACAGATGTCAGTTGCCGATGGAGGGTTACCACTCCCCTGTATTCATAATTATTACAAACCAGATTTTTTTGACTGGCTCAATCGTGTGGCAGGGGGACGTGTACTGTCGTTTTTGAAAATCCCTAAACTACCCAAGCACTCACAGTACACAATTCCACAAATGGTGGTAAGGGATTTCGACATTTACAGGTTAATACTGTTTTCCGTTGACCCATTCATCTGCACCTTCATCAGGAATTAAAACTTTAGGCCTATCCCTTCCAAAATTGATTATCAGGAAATGGGAAAAGACAGGGTACTGGGTTTTTGATCATTTTCTTTTGGGAGGGCAAACATGGGCACAGATATTTGAGGATAGGGAAAATGTTACGCCTGAGTTGTCATTCTCCTACCTTCAAATTTGTGGGCATCTTTGGACGTACGTTCAGGTAGCTGACACCGCCAAAGATGCAGAGCTCATTTCGGAATGAAGCTTGTAGGCGTCGGCAATTGGTATCAACTGCTATATTCATACGTGCATGAGTCTACAGCCACGATAGCCTTTTCCTCATTGTCATTATTTCTTGAAGGAAGGATGGATTATCCAAGCTGGCAGCGGTACAATCTCATTGCTTATAAAGCCGTACGTGGAGCCAATAAACATATGGCTTTCTTTTTTAAATGAGCCCTATATTGTACCCCACATTGCATCAGCTTAATATACTCGTCTGTGTCAACTAACTGCTTTAGATGCAGGCACGTCTGTGGGGATTGGGCCCATATAAAATTTCTCAGCCCAACTGTATTTACTTTTTGAAGTAAGGTTATGGAGGGGTTAAGTCATAAACTAAAAGTATTAGTCAAACCCTATCTACAAGGGGCACTATTTGGGATCCCTCCCATTGAGTGCTCATTAATATTACGCCAAAAACAACTTTTTTATATCGGGTCACTAATAGCCAAATCGTTGATCTTGCAGAGATGGAAATCAGTGCATGTACCATGGTTTGAGCTCTAGGTGGATAAGACAAAACATGTTAAGAAACTTGAAGAACTTTATGCTCAAAGGATTGGTGCAAACAAAAAAGCTGTAGGAATTTAGGCTTTAGGGGGGCTCGAATTCAAGGGTGGCAACAAAAAAGGTAGAGGTAGTGTAAAGATTTTAGATTTTTAGATTTTTGTAAAAAAAAAGAATTTTTGGTGAACCAAAAAAAGAGATTTACTCCTTCCCCACATATCTCTGAATGTTTTGAGTAACTTGTCTGTCAGTGAGCTGCACACCTTTATACTATGCTAGAGGTCAGTGAGCACTGTTTCTGTAGGACCAATTCCCCAAAAAGTTTAAGAGTATGTGAAGTAGTTTTCCTGCAGCAATTCTTCACATACTCATAAATACCTTTGTAGATAATTCCCATCGGTTGCAATATATTGATTTTGAAAATGATTTTTATGTGTGCTAAAAGAGTTATCATGAAAAAAGGAAGCCACCAAAACAGAAACCTTAATTTAGAGGTAACTTGAAGACTATGGGGCCAATTCACAAAGTTAGGTTATTGTTTGAAGGGGTGGAAGCCCCACTAAGGCAACAACCACAGTCCTTGTCAGGGTAAACCACAAAAGTCACTAAATTCACCTGTGCTTAACCCTCGGGTAGCTTAGCACAAAGCAGCCATGTTTAACTTAGAGGCAACGTGAAAAGTATTTATGCAGCACACAAACAGTAATAAAGTGAAAACACAACATAAGAAAAATCCCAAACCAATTTTGTAAAATGGAGTCCATTCTTATAAATAACATCATACCAGAATGACAAAAACCCAATCAGTAGAACCGGAGAATGATACAAAAATGTAAGTGAAAATAGCGTCTAAAAGCATAAAGTGCCACTTGCGATCCTCTGGCCGTGCTATGTAGGGAAAAGTCACAAGCTCAAGTGCTAGTCATTACTGGCAATTGCTGGGGATGTGACGAGGAGGTCTCACAAGGCGCTTTATGTTGGCAGTCATCGCGGGCGGTAGAGTCTTGGCATGAATGGGCCCGTTCACGGTTGCGTGGAGCCCAACTTCAGGATTTTTACATTTTCTCTATGAGGAGTACCCTCTGATGCCAGCCATAGGTCCAAGACCTGGAGAGGCACCACTTGGGGATCAGAGACACATTCAAACAGAGGCCAGGAAGGCTCTGGAAGGTCCATTTGCAGGTCCAGACAGGTCTAGCTGCAGCAGTTCAGCTGGGCAGTTGCAGGGAGACCTCTGAAGCTTTTTGTTTGCCAGTAGCTAACACAGTAGGTCAGCCAACTGAGGTTTAGAGCCACTCTATTCAGCCTGGAATGAAGGCAAGAAGGTCCAGGGTACCTTCTCAGACAGCAAGGCAATCCAAGCAGCAGGGCAGTCCTCTGGCAGCAGGGCAGTCCTTCTTCTGTAACTTCCACTGGTCCAGGAGTGTTGTGATGAGTGGCATCTGGAGCCAGACTCCATGTCCTACTCCAACATCTGGTAATGGAAAGGTCTTCCCCTATTTAGGCTCCAAACTGCCTGGTGGTGACAAAGTTAAGATCAGGCCTGGTGTCAGATTCCTTTGTTTGTGTAGGGGGCAAAGCCTTTGAAGTTTAAGTTGGGCTGGGTAGAGCCCTCCCAATTCATCCTGCTAGGATGGCCTATTAGGGAAAAATGTGAACCCCCTTTCACATTTTCTCAAGGCACATTTCTCAAGGCACAACTGCACACAAACAGGGCATCTTCACAACCCCTAAACAGTGGGTAATGCATAACTTAACCCACCTCGCCACACTCTCAAGGCAAACCTACACACAAACAGGGCATCTTCACAACCCCTAAACAGTGGGTAATACAGAACTTAACCCACCTCGCCTAATTCTCAAGGCAAAACTTCACACAAACAGGGCATCTACACAACCCCTAAACAGTGGGTAATACAGAACTTAACCCACCTCGCCTAACTCTCAAGGCAAAACTTCACACAAACAGGGCATCTTCACAACCCCTAAACAGTGGGTAATAATCCCACCTCACCTCACACCAAGGCAAACACACAGGATATTACACCCCTAAACAGCACACAGGGTATTCTCTAACCCCTAAACTTCATACAGGGTATCTCTCAGCCCTCAAACAGTGGGCATCACAAAATCCACCTGGCCTCACTCAGAGCACAACACACAGGGTATTCTCTAACCCCTAAACAGTGGGTAATACAGAACTTAACCCACCTCGCCTCATTCTAAGGGTAAATACAAACAGGGTATCTCTCACCCCTCAAACAGCGGGTATATCACAGCACACCACTTGCAGACAAGGGACCACATACTAAATCCATACCAGATAAGGAATCTCAAAACAGTACACAAATTCAGACAAGGAATTCACTACACACAAGGTCTCATACAGCACAGCATAATGTTACAAAAGGTCAGAAGGGAAACAGCTTAGATCGACCACTTGCCCCTTAAGTCCTAGGTGAATGACGACACTATGACTCAAAAAGAGCTTCTAAACTTGAATGAGCAAGTGCTGACAGAACTCTTCAAAACTGTAAAATATTCACCAATATCTTCTGAAACACAGCTATTATGTTCAAATTCCACACAAAGAACAACGGGTACCTAATACAAGTCTCTCATGCAGTACAGTTTGCAGAATGAAATTAATCTGCACCTAGCAAAATTAAACTCGCAACCTTGAATCGCTGGTCAATAGCAGCCCTTCATAAATGACTGAACTGCCAGCTGTGTTCAGCTACGGCGAACCAAAATGGCAGCACGTAAGGACAATGGTGCCTGATGGCTCCAGGAGCGGACGTGCGTCAAACATTGCAGACTTGCACTCTTCATAGATCAGTGGGTGCTCACCCACGTCAACTCACACTCCATACACAACTCAGCACAGGGAATATCTCACCCCTCAAACAGCGGGTACCACACCACTTCACTACCACAGGGTACCCACATCGCCCCACACCAAGGCAAAACAAGACACAGGGTATATTCACAACCCCTAAACAGTGGGTAATACATAAATCAACGCACCTCACTTCGCACAAACAGGGTATCTGTCATCCTGACAAAATCACACACAGGGTATCATCACAACCCCCAAACAGTGGATAACTAACACCACCTCGCCTCACACTCAAGGCATAATACTAACAGCAGGACCAGGGACTACAAACCCTCTACTGCACTTACACACAGTGTATGACCCAGGGTGTGACCCAACCCATACCATAACAGGGTATCCTTAAACCCAACTCAATCACAGGGTATCTCTAAATCCAATACATTCCCATTAACACAGGGAAACTCAGAAACACAGTCAAAACACCTCACACGAGGCAACACACTTAAAAAAAACCATGGCAAACCATTGTATCAAAATTGAGCATGGCATACATCCGACACAAACATTAGAAATATGGAAAATAATGAGCATGCGCCACCATGAACAACCAACAATGTCTCTTATTACCACCAGTGAGCGAAATCTCACTCGAGTTGACTGATGTAACCGGCTAGTGAAACACCTCACCTCACCGATGAATTCCATTTCCTAGAGTCAAACAAGAACTTTGCCTCGGACGGTTGCAACAGGGACCGCAGGTTTGTTGAAGAAAACGCTTGAAACACTACCTCTCCGAATGTTTTCTTTCCTGATGCCATCCGCTTCAGCAACGTCCATAGTCCAGCATGCACATCCATCCGAGAAAGGTGATGACGACAATTACCTCCACAGCTGTACAAACAGAATGTCACACACAGCAGGGCTCCCAGCCCCTTCGAGATACCAATGAAGAAATGCAGGTTCGCTTTTAAGGAAACCAACATGGTGGCATGTAGTTGACGCCTTGCCGGGTGGCTCACGGCGCGTCAAAACAGCAGAGCGTCCTTAAACAGTCCCAAGCTGCTCGGATACCATTACGTCAGAAAGGATCCCACGAAGACAGCACTGCAGGGCTCGAGGAAGCAGGTAGGATCGCGTGCAGGGAACCACGCGCAGTCTATTTTTCAAACCGCAGGGACAGCGGTTAAACTGCCAACTGTCCAAACTCACCCAAGTTTCTGCCAGTGAAAACAGCGGTGCCCCCAATAATTCCTAGTAAAGCACAAAAGGAACACACAAATGTGGAGAGCAAGTACAACCAACGAAGCACAACTCCACTCAAGTAAAAGGCAGGGAAGCCAGATAGACGCTGTTCCATGTATGTAGGCACTCTTGACTCGTGCTCACACGTGTAGCTCCACAGAACCACAGAGACAGGGACACCCAAATTCAACGCGGTCCTGCATAAGGTGGAGTGCGAGCCTCTCACTCCATTCTCTCCCTCAAGCGTGAACAAATGAACTCCTCTCACTAGTTGACACACAGGAAACACAGCGAGATGAGGAAGCAAAGCTAAGTCCACGCACGTTCACCATACTTTCTGCACAAATATATTTCAAGGTCTGCAGGATGAAAACAGCTTACCGCTTCTGCTGCACACTGCGCTGGCCTGTAGGCTGTATTTTCTTATAGACACTGGTGGGGCTACCAGGCGCAATTCTTCTTTATCTCTCTTTATCTTTATCGTGATGTCATCTCCTTATATTTATCTTAGTTTCAACTGACACTTCAGAGCACTTCTGGTCTTTCATTAAATTTCCATGCTCACGTGGGTCTTTTCCGCTCGTCGCCAGTGTTTCAATGAAGTATTCCACATAGACAAGTCTTGTAAATAAAGGTTATAGATTTATTCATCAGGTTACTTCTTCAGTTACAGGTTACAGGAAGATGGTAAGATCCATATTATGCCCCACCAGGAGCAGCCTCCTTGCTGCTCAGCCCATCCACACCAACTGATTCTTCCTCAAGCACAAACACTCTCAACATTCCAATGACCTCACCATTGGCTGAGCAGCAAGGCAGAGAACAACAATGTGGAGGATGCATTAACCCAGCAAGTAGATTATAACACCAGTTGTGCCTTGAGATTGAGGCCAGGTGGTGTGATATACCCACTGTTTTAGGGGTGAGAGATACCCTGTGCATAGTTATGCTAGGAGTGCGTAGTGAGGTGGGTGAGCACCCACTGTTTTAAAGTATAGAACTTTTACTTTGTGTCTTTCCTAGGTTGGAAGGGCATGTAGTTTTTATTAATTATTTCGGATGTGTTGTGTGTGTTTTATCTTCTTGCATACATTTGATTTTCTATAATCATTATAAGGGGGGAGATGTGTTATAATCTACTTGTTGGGTTAATGCATCCTCCACATTGTTGTTCTCTGCCTTGCTGCTCAGCCAATGGTGAGGTCATTGGAATGTTGAGAGTGTTTGTGCTTGAGGAAGAATCAGTTGGTGTGGATGGGCTGAGCAGCAAGGAGGCTGCTCCTGGTGGGGCATAATATGGATCTTACCATCTTCCTGTAACTGAAGAAGTAACCTGATGAATAAATCTATAACCTTTATTTACCAGACTTGTCTATGTGGAATACTTCATTGTAACACAATGCCTTTGAAGTTTAAGTTGGGCTGGGTAGAGCCCTCACCATTCATCCTGCTAGGATGGCCTATTAGGGAAAAATGTGAACCCTCTTTGTGTCATTGTCTCGGAGGAATTCACAAATCCCAAAAGCAGGGCCATTCACAGTCATGTGACCCAGGACACAGGCAGAAGGCACAAATAGTTGGGGCAAGAAAATAAAACGTTTCTGAAAGCGCCATTTTCAGAATTGTGACTTAAAATCTGACTTTTAGAGAATTTTAAATTACAATTCATTTAAATGTAAACAACATATCTATAGCTGCTCCCAATCCATGGTTAACACTTATTTAATGTAATAAGGTAACTCAGTGTTGGTCAATGGAAGAGATAGGTCTTCAACAGTGAAAAACAACTTTAGAATGCCCTACTTTTTAAATACAATGCACTATACCCTATGAGCCTTTAGGGTCTACCTCAGGGGTGACTTATGAGTATTAAAAAGGAAGGATTGGTGCTGGCAAAAGGATAGTTTTCCAGGTCGAAATTGCAGTTTAAAACCGCATTACAGACTGCATGAGCAGTCCTGAGGCATGTTTTAAAAGGCAACTTTAGTGGGTGGCACAATGAGTGCTGCAGTCCCACTGGTAGCATTTATTTACAGGCCCTTAATACAGGTCATTCTATCTACAAAGGACTTACAAGTAAATTAAATGTGCCAATTAGGTGTAGTCCAATTCTACCATGTTTGAAGGGAAGAGCACAAGCACTTTAGCAATTGTTAGCAGTGGTAAAATGAAAAGAGTTCTAAAGGCAGCAAAAATCAATCAATCAATCAATCAGGGAATTGTAAGCGCGCTACTCACCCGTGAGGGTCTCAAGGCGCTGAGGGGGGGTCCACAGATCTGTTTAGCCGAAGAGCCAGGTCTTGAGGGTCTTCCTGAAGGTGTTCAGGGAGGGGGCGCGTCTGATGTCTGCCGGTAGCTCGTTACAGGTCTTGGCTGCAATGTGAGAGAGGGATCTTCCGCCTGCTCTGGCTCTGTGGATGCGCGGGGTTTCGGCCAGTGCGAGGTTGGAAGATCGGAGGTTTCTTTTGGGTACGTGGAAGTTGATTCTGTCGTTGAGGTATTTGGGTCCGTTGTTGTGTAGGCATTTGTAGGCATGAGTGAGGATTTTGAAAGTGACTCTTTTCTCCACGGGGAGCCAGTGGAGACTTCATAGGTGTTGGCTGATGTGTTCGTGTCGGGGGATGCCGAGGACGAGTCTGGCGGCGGTGTTCTGTATTGTCTGGAGTTTGCGGAGTAGGGACTTGTTGATGCCGGCGTAGAGTGCGTTTCCATAGTCCAGTCTGCTGGTGATGAGTGTATGGGTGACTGTCTTCCTTGACTCAGGGGGGATCCACTTGAAGGTCTTGCGGAGGATGCGGAGGGTGTTGAAGCAGCTGAAGGTGACGGCATTGACCTGTCGGTTCAAGGTGAGTGATGAGTCGAGTACGATGCCGAGGTTTTTGGCATGGTCTGAGGGGGTAGGTGGGCTTCCGAGGGCGGTCGGCCACCAGGTGCTGTCCCATGCAGAAGGGGTGGTACCGAGGAAGAGGACTTCTGTCTTCTCGGAGTTGAGCTTCAGGCAGCTGTTGGTCATCCAGACTGTGACGTCTTGCATTCCTTTCTGGAAGTTGAGTTTGGCAGTGGTGGGTCTTTGGTGAGGGAGAGGATGAGCTGGGTGTCGTCGGCGTAGGATACGATGTTGAGGCCGTGTTGTCGGACGATGACTGTGAGGGGGGCCATGTAGATGTTGAAGAGGGTGGGGCTCAGTGATGAACCCTGTGGGACTCCGCAGGTGATTTTCCTGGGGTCGGAGAGGAAGGGTGGGAGTCTGATCCTTTGGCTTCTTCCGGTGAGGAATGATCAGATCCAGTCCAGGGCTGTTCCTTGTATGCCTGCGTCGTGTAGTCTGGCGACTAGTGTGCAGTGAGAGACGGTGTTGAAGGCCGCTGATAGGTTGAGTAGGATGAGGGCTGCGGAGTGGCCTTGGTCCAGGAGGGTGCGGATGTCGTCTGTGGCGGAGAGTAGGGCAGTCTCTGTGCTGTGGTTGCTTTGGAATCCGGATTGGGACGGGTCGAGGACGGCGTTCTCTTCAATGAATCGTGTCAGTTTCCTGTTGACTGTTTTCTCTGCAACTTTAGTTGCGAAGGGGAGTAGCGAGATGGGCCGATAGTTCTTGAGGTCGGTGGGGTCAGCTGTGGGCTTCTTGAGCAGGGGTCTGACTTCTGCGCGCTTCCAGTCGTCTGGGAAGGTGCCTGTTTTGAAGGTGGTGTTGATGGTGCGTTGTAGTTCGGGTGCGATGGCGGCCGCGGCTCTGTGGTAGATGTGAGGGGGGCAGGGGTCGGTGGGGGCCCCCGAGTGGATGCTTTTCATGGTCGAGGCGGTGTCTTTGGCCGTGATCGGTGTCCAGTTGGAGATGGTGGGCTGGCTGGTGTTTCTAGGGGGTGGGGGGCCGTCTGTGGCGCCTGGTGGATGGTCGATGAAGTTGTCGTAGAGGTTTTTGATCTTGAGGTGGAAATAGGTTCCAAGCTTGTCGCAGAGGTCTTGGGATGGGGTGATGTCTGTGGCTTCGCTGCGTGGGTTGGTGAATTCCTGAATGACACTGAAAAGTTCCTTGGAGTTGGTGGAGTTGGCCAGGATTTTGTTGTGGATGAAGTTCCTCTTGGTGGCTCTGATCTGGTTGTGGTAGTCCGTCATGGCGTCCTTGTAGGTGGTGTGGTTTTCGGCTGCCTTGGTGTTTCTCCAGTTCTTCTCCAGGTGTCTGCAGGTGCGTCTGGCTTCTTGGAGAGCGGTGGTGAACCAGGCGGCTTTCCTGGGGCGTTGTCTGTCGGGGTTGCGTAGCGGGGCGAGCTCGCCTGCGCAGTTGAAGATCCAGGTGTGGAGTTCTCTGGCTGCGTCGTTTGCGTCAGGTGCCCAGGTGTGGTTGTCTCGGGTGAGGGTGGAGTTAAGTTGCTCATCGGTAACCTTGCTCCAGTTCCTTCGAGGTGGGCATGGGGCTGGTTTGGGTGCCTTGGGTTTGTTGATGGCGAAGTGTACGCAGTGGTGGTCGGTCCATGGCGGCTGCGTTGTGTGGCTGAATTGGACGCTGTTTCCTGACGCGAAGATGGGGTCGAGGGTGTGTCCTGCTCTGTGGGTCGGTGTGTTGACGAGTTGTTTAAGTCCGATGCTGGCGAGGTTGCCACGAAGGATAGTGGAGTTGTGGTCACTGAGGTTGTCGAGGTGGAAGTTCAGGTCTCCAATGAGTATGTAGTTTGCTGAGGCGATGGCGCGGGTTGCGATGAAGTCGGTGATGGTGGTGGCGAAGGGTGTTCGGGGGCCGGGGGGTCTGTAGATGAGGGTTCCTCGGAGTGTGGCTTTGGGGGTGGTCTAGATCTGGAAGTGCAGGTGTTCGGCGGAGGGGAAGGTTTCGCTGGAGGTGGTGAGGCGGAGGGTGCTCTTGTGGGCGATGGCGAGGCCACCTCCAGGATCTTGTATCCGTCTGGGATGGCGGTGCTGATGTCGGAGGATGTGTTGGTCCAGGTCTCTGTGAAGAAGGCGATGTCTGGCGAGAGAGAGTCGAGTAGGTTCCAGATTTCCATGGCGTGTTTGTGTACGGAGCATACGTTGAGGAGGATGCATTTTAGAGTGTCGCCGGTGCTGGCGTCGGTGGTGTTGGAGGCCGGGGTGGAGGTGAGGGTCTGGCGGAAGTGGAGGCAGGAGAACTGGCCGTGGGTCGTGTTTGGCGAGGCCTGTTGGCATTCTCTAATTCTTCCAGGGTTGAGTGCGAGGAGGGTGGTGGTGTCGTAGCGATGGGTAGTGGGAGGTCCAGGGTTCCTGGCGCTGGCCGCGGTCGTGTCGCGGACGGGTGCAGACGGGCTTGCCTTTGGCGCGCCTTCAGCGCGCCGGCGGCGCGACCGTGCAGCGGCCGCCACTAAGTAGGGGAGGTGGGAGGGAGGAGAGGCTGGGAGGCGGGAGCCGGGGAATTCTGGAGGGGAATTCCGGGGGGAATTCCGGGGGGTAATTCCGGGGGAGAGCGGCCGCAGGGGCAGCAGCGGCGAAAGGCGAAAGGAACAGGCAGGCATGAGAAAATAAAAACAGTGGTGGAATTAGAGCAAGACACAGATGGGCACAGTAACAGTGGCACAACAGGGAAAAATTAAGAAGAAAAAAACAGCTGAGAAAGGTTACAGTGGTTGCAGGCAGTCTGGTCCCAGTTTGAGCGGGTAGCAGGTGCAGGAGCGGGCAGCAGCCTCGAACCTCCCAAGGAGGAGGTCGGGGTCTGGAGGCAAGAGACGGCACAGCGGAGCTACGGGGAGAGAGTGGACCTAGACCGAGGGTCGGAGGTCTTACTCTCTAAATAAATTTAGCAAACAGGAGTAGTGAAGTTAAAAAGTTTGAGGGAATGCCACACCAAATATGTCAGGTCCAACAGGCATGTATAAGTTTGTGATGTAGTACTGACGTACTATTTCACATATTCATGAATGTATATATGTAAGTGAAGTGTTTCAGTGGGGGAAGACCACAAGCCCCAGGACTCTTCACGGCTGGAAGCCCCCGACGTCTGTTTCCTGTGCCCAGAGGCGCTCTTCAAATAATGAAAGGCGGCCCACTGCAAGCGGGCTGAGTGAAGTGTTTTAGTGGGGGCAGGCCACAAGCGCCAGGACTCTTCACAGCTGGAAGCTGCCGACATCCATTTCCTGCGCTCGGAGGCACTCTTCAAATAACAAAAGGTGGCCCCACTGCATGGGGGCCGAGTGAAGTGCTTCAGTGGGGGCAGACCACAAACCCCAGGACTCTTCGCAGCTGGAAGCCGTCGACATCCATTTCCCGCACCCGGATGCGCTCTTCAAATAACGAAAGGCAGTCTGCTGCACGGGATGCACGTGCATCTCTCCCGGCCGTGTCCCGGGCGAAGACCAGGCCAAGAGCGGGCCCATCTGCGCCTGTCAGCGGCCAGAAGAGGCTGGGCTGGGCCTACTCTTTTGGCTCTTAGGGCTTTTTGATTAAGCCCCCGCCTTCAAAACATATGTGGTGCAGTGACAACGACAGTGGCATATTTTGCAGCAGAGGCCATCAGAAGACTCCGCAGTAAGTAGCTGTCCCATTGCAGTCTAACTTTTATTACTGTGGCACTGCAAGTTCTGCCCCCAGCAGTTTTCAGCCACACAGTGATTATGGGGAAGGAGGTAAGCCATGTCCATCACGACACCCACAGGCCCAAACCGTTCAACTATTGACTCCTTCTTGGCAAAAGTCGTGGGGGTCATTTCGACTGGGCGGAAAGGAGGCCTCTGTAGATCCTGGAGGCAATTCATCGTCATTGACTCTGGAGGCCCCACATTCAACCGTACAAAAGCCCAGGAGTCGGAGCCAGATGCATCGGTGATAGACTCAGGTGGCTTCGCATCCAACCTGGTCCTTGAGATCCCCCTCCCTGGCTCCTCCGCCAGCAGGGCCCCTTTAGCCTCACCTTCTACCACAGACTTGATGATCCCCCAGCTTCGAAACGGAAGCATAAGGCTAAAAAGACTGATGAACTGACAGATACATAGAAGGCGTCCCAGGATGAACACATAAGAAACAGCCCTGAGGACAATGAGGACGTTTGGGCAGTTGTAATGCAAAAAATTACAGACTTACTTACTGGTTTATTGGCTACACTTTAGGACAAACTTGAAAATTGGTGGCAGACTCTAGAGAAATGCTAGATAGATCAGAGAGAATTTTGTCCTCCATCAATAAGGCATCCCCATCCTTATCCCTGACCCCTCAAGTTGCCATTACCGACATGCCCCCCACTGACCGCTCAAGTTGTGGACAGCCTCGCACTTGTAATCCCATGCCCTCGGTTGTCTCGAGCCAGAATGCCCACATTCGGTCCCTCAACTCTCACACTTTTTGCAGTGATCTAGCCCTCGCTAGTCAACATCACTCGGTACGCATCCCCATAGAAGTTGTTCAACCTCCTGGCCCTGCCATTAATAGTCCCCTGTTACCGGTAATTAACCTCCCCCCAGCCTGTTGACCTTACACTGTGGTCTTGACTGGGGTCCATGGGTTTGCCACCTCTAACCAGAAAACCACTGGCCAACTGATTAACAAGGCCTCACACTGGTTAGGTAAACACAAAAGACATAATGTTGTAGACCACAAGAATATCCTGATGTTCGGAGAGTCTCAAGGATAGGGCCCTCCCGGAAATCTTATGAGGGAGATTGCATGATCATTTGCGTCAGGCACCCAGAAATGGCTCGAAATATCTTGAGGGGTTTTTCTCAGACTTAATTTCCTGATACTGGCATCAAACCACTACTGCTTGTTTTTTTTTGTAGACCCCTCCCGTGCATTCCATGTTTAGCTCAGCCTTTAGGCCGTGGTGGCGTAGAATGTGCCCTAGGTAGGCATCAGGCACCCTCAAATCGTTATGCCCACTTTGGTGGATCCTAATGAACATGATTGACTCCCCGAGAGTGACATTAGAAGCACACCCCAGGACCTTCACTTAGGATTGCCTCCACGAGACGTGGTTGGCATTAAGGTCTTCCCTTATCTCCTGTAAGCCCAGAGCATCATCCTTGCAGGTCACCTTCCCTTGGGGTCACTAATCCCCTAGTTGGACCTATAACCTCCCACCTAGGCCCCACACAGGGTACTGGGAAGGACCTAAGTCTTGTCTCATGGAATGTGGCAGGCCTGTCCGTAAAGATTTTAGATGAGAGGTCGATTCTTTTTATTAAGTCCTTCAATATCTTTTGTCTACAGGAGACGTGGGAAGTTAAGAAAATTTTTTTTCTTGAGGGGTTCAAAACTTTCTTTTGCCCCACCCTGGGCTTTAGTGCGGGAAGAGTGAGCGGGAGCCTAATTATTTTTGTAGCCCTCGAGTATTGTGGTTCCGTGAAGATAATAAAGTGGGACTCCAAAGTGTTCCAAGGCCTTAAGTTGTTAGTTGGGAGATCTTTTCCCTTGGTACCAATTAATTTTTATAATGCAAAAGGGAGGATGCAAGGGTCTTCGAACATCCTAGCCTTAAGTGGTGCTATTGACTCATCAATGGGGGAGAGCCTTACCCAATAGAATCTTATTGTGGTAGGGAACTTCAATTGCCACCTGTGCCAAAATTCATTACACTCATTGCACAGCAACCAAACATGCACGATCGCTAAGGGCAAGCATATGGAGCACTTTCCAGAAGGCACTGAACTGAACAGCTTTTTACACACTCACAACCTTTTATTCACTCTAGACAACATAACTAACCCCTCTAAGCTTCAAATTCCCCCCACCTACAAAGGGAGAGGGAGTGCAACAATTATTGATTTTATTTTTGACTCAGCTTTTTTGGGGATGGCCCTTTTTCACGTTCAACATTTTACATAGTCCCTTCAGCAACCACAACCCCTTGTCTTGATAGCTTGAAAGGATGGAGTGCCAGTTGGAATGCTCTAATATGCCTCTGGGAATATTATCTACAACTGACCAGGGGAGGCATCTATGCTGGTCTCAGTCTCAGATAGACGCTAAAGCTTTTAATCACACTCTTTTTGAAGCCTGTCGGCAGGCAATATTAACCTGCTTACTCCCTCTAGTCTCTGGTGAAGAGATCCTAAGTTCTTTTGTTTTTAATAGCCCAGCCAGTCACTGGATTGCTAACGGCTCCCGTGGCCGGCCCTTGCCCTAAACACCCTAAATGGTTTGACACTGAGTGTTCCCAGGCTCTTCGCCTCCTGAAGAAAGCCCTGAAGCAGTCCCCTCGAGACAGAGAGTGGGTGGCAAACTGCTCTCGGGTTTACAGGGGGTCTTTGAAACAACTGAGGCATTTTCTACAGAGACAGGCATGAGATGAGCTATCCAAAGCCAGTGAGCTGAGGCATTGCACACTTTTCTGGCAGGTCATCAATAGACCTTATTTTTCCGAGGCATCAAGGCCTGCGTTATGCGATAACATTACCCCTGAATAGTGGGTTGAACACTTTGACGGTGTGTACAACTTCGGTCACAGCAAAGGAACACCTAATGAGAGAGAACCCAACCCGGGTGACACACCAGTTACTTTCTCCTTGGGGGAAGTTTACCTGGGCATAAAGGCACTGTCCTGGAACAAGGCAACAGGATCCGATGGGATCCCTCCGGATCTCTTTCAGGATAATATAGATGTTTGGACCCCAGTTTTGACCATGGTTTTAAACGCAGCAGCAAGGAAAGGGATGCCACCTTCTTGGTCAATGGCTACCATCATTCCAATTTTTATGAAGGGGGATAAGGACAATTCCCAATGTTACCGCCCTATATCCTCATTGACTCTGTAGTTAAGGTCCTGGACTGGGTTTTACTGACTAGACTCTCTACTTGGGCTGACACAAATCGAATAATATCCGAGGTGCAGTTTGGTTTCCGCCCGGGAAAATCAACCACAAGCAACACCTTAACCTTTGCTTATTAGTGAATAAATACACGGAAGCCCAACCTGGTGCCCTGTTTTTAGCTTTTATGGACCTTACGTCAGCCTTTGACCAGGTGAATTGCAAGAAACTGTGGGAATTACCTATTTCCCTAGGTGTCGAGCCCGCCATTGTAAATTTACTAATGAACTTTCATGCCAATATTCAATACTAGCCCCTTTCTTATTTACCTTCTATAATAATGGCTTATAAGCGGCCCTCTCCTCATTACAGTCTGACTGCCCCAGAGTTGGTAGGAAATTATTGCCAGTTCTATTATACGCCAACAATGCTGTGCTCATGGCACGTACACCTCTGGGCCTGCAGGTTTTGATTGATGGGTTTGATTCTTTCATGGACAGGCTGGACCTGATGGTCAACTTTACAAAATCATACATTTTGGAAGTTGGCCCTCGGGTGACTCGGTCTAAAACTTTTAAGGCAGGGTCCCATACATTAGCAAAGATCCCAGCTTTTTCCTCTCTGGGAATCTTATTTGATGCAAAACTTAACTGGAAACAACTGATGGAGGGAAAGTTGAGCAATATGAATAAATTAATTGGGGCCATTGCCAACTATGCCCACAGATTGGGATCATGGTCTACAGGCGTGATTTTAAAGTTATACCAGTCCATATGCATCTCCAAGGTTTTATACGGTAGTGAAGTTTAGGGCTACACTTTGGCTAATAAGTTACAGCTCGCTCAAAACAAGTTTTTTAGAAGAATTCTGAAGGTCCCACAGTGCACCCCTTCATTTACCGTACATGAAGAACTTGGAGCTAACCACATAGTCGACCTGATGGCAGTGATAGATTGCTTGTCACTAGATCATGAACTCAAAATCCCCTGGTTACGGTATGTAAAGGAGTACCTCTCCGCTATAGGTAGTGCAGACATTTTTTTCAAACGTGACTCAGTGAGGCCTCAGGACCTCAAAACAGGAAAGGAGTTGTTTTTTGCCATGTCGCTGCTCATCGCAAAAATATTGAGCTTTTGAAACCAGCTGTGAGAGGGCATGCCTTGCTAAAATCAGTGCAGGGTATGGAGAACTATCCCTCTATCCTCACAAGCACTAGCGACAGGTTTTTAGTAACTCGATTTAGATTTAATCAGCTCCATCATCTCCTGGAGTCCCCGTCTGGTGTTAGTCCTTCAAATGCTAAAGAGCCCTGTGGCTGCAACTCTAGGTCTCCACAGGACACCCTACACTTTGTCCTCCAATGTAAATATTTTAGCTATCCCAGGAGACAGTTTCTCCGGCCCTTTTTAAAATCTATGAGGTTTAGACAAGCCGATGTAGCACTCATGTACTTGCAGCTTTTGCCTAATGACCATACTCTTTTTGTAGTCACGAACTTCTTGAGGGCTGCTATTAGATCAAGACCCAATTAATGGCCGTTTAGACCTTAGCTTCTTTGTATTATGTTTTTAATCAATTATAATAGTAATTATGTTTTTATACCATGTTTAGTTAATCTTTTATGTTTGTGACTAAATCCGAATAAAGATGTATTTATTATTATATGTATGTATCTAGTCATGTATGTAATTATGCACATGGAGCTTCGCTAAAAGCAATGAAGCAGTTCACAGAGTCAAAATGAAGGATACAGCCAAAAATTGATTGGAGGTGTAGTTGGTTTCTGGACTGTTACTGCATCATGACAGTGTTCTTTAAGGAGGTACCTCTTCAACTCTTTCCTTAAGTAGAACAGATTTAATGTGGTTCTCATGGATATAGGGATGGTGTTCCAGATCGTAGGAGCAACAATGGAAAATTTATGTTGCATTGCTTTTTAGTTTTTACACTTCTTTGACTCCAGTCTGATAGTGTCTTGACATCCACCAGAGACAGTGAGCTTGTCTGACAGATAGGCAGGGTGCTGGTTGTGACTGCTTTTTAAATGAAGTAGCTGGTTTTAAAGATGTGTGGACCAGAGAAGGCAGTCAGTAGACTTCCAAATTTGTAGGGGCGAGGTGATCGTACTTCTTCAGGACCTGGATGATATATGCTGCCCTTGAGGATGCCCTAGAGGGGGCCCAGCTTGATGTCTGGGGGGCCATGGAGCAGGGTGTTTAAACATCCAGATGTGAGATTGTGAGGCTTAGAACAGCTGCTCTAAAGACTCTTTAGGGAGGAAAAGTTTCACTTTATTCAACAGAGCTAGTGTCTTGCCTTCTTTGTTGTCTAGGAAATGTATTTTCTTGAGGGTGATGTTGGCATCCAGGGTGAATCCAAGTGACTTGGCATTGAGTGAATGTTGAGTTCAAAGCCATCACAGTCAAGATCATTGCCTTATTTCTTGCTTGTTCTTCTTTGCAAATGACAATATTTTTGTTTTGGTGGGACTGAACTTTAAGTAGGGGCTGGACATCCAGATCTGGATGAGGTGCAGGCAGGGTCTGAGTCAGTAGATGTATGGAGCGGAGGAGAACTGTAAGTAGAGATGGATATTTTTCAGCATATTGGTAAATGTTGATACGGCTATCTAAGCATGGAGCCACAAGGGACTCCTTGTAGAGGTTGAAGATGACGGGACACAGTATGGAACCCTGAGGTACTCTGCAGGGAATAGGAATCTTTTGCAACCTGGAGGTACCCTTGTGAACAAATTGGTGTCACCTGGAATGTAGGAAGAGAATCATAGAAGGGTGTTGCCAGCACATCCCATTCCAGATTTCATGTCATCATTGAGTGTGGGATGGTTGATGGTCTCCAAGGCAGTTGAGAGATTCAGCAATATCAGGAGGCAAGGGTCTTCTTTATCTGTCATCAGGAACGCATTGTCTACAATGTGTAAAGTAGCTGTATCCATGCTGCAGTATGATCTGAATTTAGATTTGTAGTCATGCAGCAGATGGTTGGTATTGATGTGATCTTGCTGTTGAATGCAAACTGCTATCTCAATGGTCTTGCTGATGAATGGCAGGAGAGTTCTGGGCCAGTAGTTTGCAATGTCATGTTATGTTATGTTATGTTAACTCTTTTTATATAGCGCACAGCTGCCTCAGCAAAGAGGCGTCCCGGCGCTGGTAGCAGTGTAAGTAAAGAAACTCGGGACTAAGCCACAGGAAAAAGGTAGGTTTTGGTAGCCTTTCCAAATGTCAGCAGGCTATCCAGACAGTGAATCTGAAGAGGCAGGGAGTTCATCATGCTTTATTGTAGGTTTCTTTAGGGGTGGGAGGGTCTGGTCTGTCTTGGGAAGTTATATGAAGATGCACTGAGTGAGAGAGGTGTTGGCATTGGTAAAGAGGTGAGAGAGCTTCTCCAGAGATAGCTCTGACAAAGGACAAATATCAAATATCATCTTCATTGGAGGTGGCGTTAAAGGATGATCACTATGGGATGCTCCAAGAAGAGATGTGTCTAAAAATAAAAGCAGGCTTGGTGTTATTGATGTACTATAATATCAGAGCTTCTGTATTTTGTGTACTGGGGACGTAGTTGATGGCATTACACCTGTATGGAGTGAGGGACCGGAGGATCAAGTAGGGAGTTGATATAGAACTTGATGTTCTTTAAGAGTATTTTGCACCTGTTGATAGTGTCACAGATAGTGCTGGTATAGTACTTTACTTTGGCTGCTATGATGATTTGCCTGCCTGTTGCATGAAGGGACTTCAATAGCATCAGGTTATCAGGGTTTTACATATCTTTCATTTTCTTTCCTGTCTGCAAATGCAGCGTTTGTTGTTAATGAGGTCTCTGGAAAACCAGGGTGGTAAAGGTTTTGGCTTGCACTATCATGTTTTAGTTGGTGTGTGTTCTCATGTTTTTCATAATAATGTTGAAGTTGGTTATTAGGCTGTTGATGTCAGGCTCGGAGCTGGGAAATGAATACAAGCATTGTGCCTTTGATGGGGAAGTCTTTGAAGAATCTGGAGGTTTAGCGTTCTCTTTTGAGTTGATCTTTGAGTTTGTTGATTGGAAGCTGAGAAAGATGATAGGATGACAAGGTGGTCAGCCTAATCCAGGGGTGCGGGGGATTTCCATTGGATTTTTGTTAGTGCTTAGATGACGATGTTAAAGTTATGACCTTTGGAGTGTGTTGATTGGTTTATGTGCTTACGATGATGAATGTGACAATAAGGTTTAGGAGGGTGTCTCTTGTATTTTTTCTGCCCTCACATTTTCTGGGAGGTTTAAGTCAATCAGGAGGGTGACGAGAGCCTGTCACATGGAGGACATGGTGAGATCTGTATGAAAACGCATCAAGAAAGTCCTTGTGCTGCCCAGGAGACCTCTAAATGAAAAGGAATGTGGCAGGTCAAGAGCTACATTAAGTTGAGTGTCACTTGTTTGCTTATGGTACAGAACCAGGAGGTCTAATGGATGACTGTAATGCCTCCTTCCTTCTTATATGTGTGTTCTGCATGACTAAAACAATCAGCATGTGAGAGGGTGTGGGCGGTCAACCACTTTTCTGTAATGAAATGTGTGTCAAGCTTGTAATAGGTCCTGAGGTCTGTGATGTCTGAAGTGTGGAGTAATGTAGAGTGTGCGATAATGAGCATAAGTTAGTACGTGAGTTTGCAAATTTGTGTTGGTTAGAGGGATATGTATAAAGCTGAGTCTATGTGTTATGGAATGCTATTTAGTGTTTGGTCTTGGTTTGGAAGTGCTTGTGGTGATAGGTAGTGTGCGGGCTGGATAAGGCAAATGACTATATGTTACCTTGAGACTAGTTACAGTGGAACTGAAAGCCCATTCTGGAACTATCAGGACCAAACCGGCAATGCTCTTTTTTGTGTCTGCCCTTTGCTGGGAACGTCAGGATGGTGGGACACCCTGAGGAACTGATTGAGGTAAGCAGAATGCAGGAAATAATGTCAGTTCCTGAAAACATGGATGCTGGGAAATGCAGTAATATCACTTTTTGTGGGCATAAATGATGGATAAAGAAATCTGCTTGCTTAGCTTCGTATTTTAAATATGGTTTTGACAGGACCTAGTAATGTAACTTCCTGGAGAGGTGTATGCTTGGAAATGCAATGATGTAACTTCTTGTGGAGATGGATGCTGAAGAATGAAGTCTGCTTGTATGGCTTCTTCGTTTAAAGATGAGTTTGGTGGAAAAACAGTGATGTCACTCCTTGAAGAGGCGAATGAGTGGGAAATGTAGTAATGCCACTTCCTAGTGGTGGATGCTGTAAAAGGCAATGATGCCATTTACTGTGGAAATGGTTGATGGAGACATGATGATGGATAGACATTTGTGAAATTGCCACTGTGTGGTTTTGGGTAATTCAGGTAAGGTAGCTCAGGTGAACACTCCCTCATTCATTAAAGGCTACAGATTCAAACCCATGAGGGCGGTAAAGTAACATTTTCTGGCCCACTTGAAAAAGTTTCCAGGTGTGGTATGTGCTATTTTAATATAGTTTCGTCACTTTTGGTGGAGCTTCTATCAGCACACTGTCAGCCATATAATACAGAACAGATGCCATGTTTTTTATAGCCGCCCATCCTTGATTGGCAGCACTTAATGTATCAACACTAAAGAACTGTCATGCACTAATGGGGGATGACAACTACCACAATGCAACCGTAAATTAGGGCATGTCCTTCTTTGAAGCTTAAAAAAATATGCTGAATGTCTCTCGTTTCCACAGCTGTCATAGAACCCGCGTTAACTAGAACACGCGTTGCTTCATCTCTATTATAGAAGTACAAGACTTCCAATTTTCTACATCCCACTGCGCAGCAGAAAAACAATTTCTGTCGGAGACCAATTTTAGCCGTGATGATAAAGGAAGAGGCCCCTGAGCTTTACATTGCCATGAAGCAGAGTTTTAAGCGCGGATATAGTTCACAGATTTTCTCAACGGCGAGCTTACTTGAAAATAAAATGTATTTCCAGGCAGCTGTATAGCTACCCTTTGTCGGAATCTGGATTACAGACGGTAACGTCTAAATACTTAAATATTACAAAGCATTTCAACATAAAAAAAATTGATTTGTCATCTTACTATTAACTGTGTGAATGGTATTCCATATTTCCGTCGTATTTATTAACATAATATTTTTGGTGCTTTCGTAAAATTTGATGATGTCCATTAATTGCATAGTAATATTTTGACAGATTATCTGCATCGTGCAAGATCTCTGCATGCAAGGATGGGGATGTTCAAGTGATGCCAACACGACCCAGCAATATCATTATCTCTTGAGTTTGGGACTGCATAAGAAAAGGAAATTTGCGGCCTTTGGTGAGTATGTAAGTAGTTCTAATTAGCATGAGGCGTCACACTGGACGAAATCCAAAGAACTTGTATTTGACATATATTTGTTGAATATGTCCTTGTGTGTACCGCACTGGTTCTTCAAGTTTTGTTTTGCAAGCACTATACTGATTGGCATACAGTAAAATTGGTTTGAAAAATTAATATGTTGGTTAATGCAAAGGTAAACTGTTTGGACACCAATAAGGTACATTGGTTTATGTGAGAAAGCATACAGTTTAAGATGTATGTTTTTTAAACACAACAAATGAGTTTATCTTCTGAATTACGTGTTTCTATCAAAATAAAAATTCTGTGTCTATTCAGTATTAGTACATGCACAATACATGCTGGTGTGCTTGCACAATGCATTTGTTTGTAGGCATAATCTATTGGTTTGCCATCATAATATACTGCTTCTCTCGTGTAATGTACTGGTGTGTATGTGTAATATATTAGTTAAATATACAACCTATTGGTTTGAAAGCATTACATGCTGGTTTGAATGTGTGACGCATATTCTATTGGTTTTCATGAATACCGCATTGACTTGAATGCATATTGTGCTGGTTGACATACAAAATTGTATAGTTCATTTACATAATATATTGCTTCATTCTTCTAATGTACTGCTTTATATGTGGAGATTGGGTTTTAATGTGCAACTCATTGGTTTGAAATCAGTTTTTGCTGATTTGCATACATGATATTCTGTTCTCTTGTGTAACCTTCTGGTTTGCAAGTTTAACATACCTGTTGCGTAAAGTACCAATAGGCATGCACAACTGCATACTCCAATAAATAACGTATTGGTTTGCAAACACACCATATGTGTTTGTGTAAAAAAATAATAAATGTTCTAACCGTCACCTAGGGCCTTTATTACGATGTCGGTCGGACTTGCATCCGACCGACACCGCTGCGGACTGGAACCACCTGACCATAGGTCCGCAGAATTTGAATGCTACGCCCTATGGGTGGTCGTAAACATCCATTTTTCAATGGCAGTTTGTGCGGCGGGTGGAAAAGGCCTGCAGCACAAGCTGCCATTAAAAAATGGATGTCTGTAAACATCCCTGCACTGTGTGGCAGGCACCATGCTGTGCCTGCCACACGGTGCAGGGATGTTTAGGTGGCACCATATGTGCCCCCCAGGCCCTATAGCTGAGGGCCGTGGGGAAGGGGACCCTGCTAGGTGCTCCCCAAAGTCACTTTCTGACAGCCTTTCCATGTCAGAAATGCCGACATGGAAAGGCTGTGGGAAAGTACCATCATAATCCTGATGGCGGAGCCAAGGCTGGCTCTGCCATCATTATGGGATTATGATGCCTTCTGATGCTCCAATGGGCTCCTTGAGCCCGTCGGAACAGCAGCGGATGGTCCCTCTGCCCGATTCCTCGGCCCACCACATCGTAATGCGGCGAGCGGACCGCAACTGATGGTCAGTCGGTTGCGGTTTGCCTGACATCGTAATCGGGCCCTTATTGATTTGTGTGAGCAATATTCTGGGTCATATTTTTGAAACTATTTGGGTCATAGTTTTGGTCATATTTGCGCTAACTATATTACAATCCACTAAAATTGGCAAACCAAGACAGTTTAAAATGAAAAACATTTGTTTTAAGAATATAATCTTTCACAGATCTTGTGGCCCCTGTCATTCTCTCCGCTCCCTCAAATCTGCTGAGTCAAACCATAGTGTGGTGCAGGAAAACCAATGCATGAAGCAGAGGCGTCAGTGTAAAGAAAACCCATTCAAGCCAAGGTGTATGCTGTTCATTAACTAGTGTGATTGGGGAAAACTAAAATATTGTGCAACAGGCATAGCAAAATATGAACTAGTATATTGTGGAAACAACTCAGTAAGTGAGGTTTAGAAAAATAATATTTTACATACAAACACACATAGTGTGCTTGCAAACCAATGTGTTATTCATGGGAACCATACAACTATATACCTCTACTGGTACTTTATGCATGAATATCAGTGGTAAACATGGAAATGAGAAGGTTAGATATGCAAACCAGTACATTATGCATGGAGATCCGCAAGTACTGCTTTCAAACCAGATGTTGTGTGCATCTCTCTGCGTTACATGGACGGTGCCTCAGGGGGTCTCCGTTGCTATCAAGTGGGGTGTTTTTGCGGAGCATACTGTATTTGTGTTGCCTGATGTGTTTCTCATTTATAGATGATGTACTGTTTCACAGTCCACTTCAATTGTTTGAATATTTGTTAACAATGTATTGCGCTTGCAGATGCGGAGGGATGAGGGATAGTCTGGCATTATTAACCTGATTGAAATGATGTAAAGAAGATGTGCAAACTGGTTGTAACTGTTCTTCAGTTATCGATATCTGTATATGACACCTGATTTGGCAACCTAATAAAGACATTTAAAAAAACAAAACACTTTGGGGCCCATTAGGATGTCGGGCGGAAGCACTACCGCCGTGCTGGCGGATGCAAAAACCACCAGTTACCGCCTGCACGCAGCAGTCCACACGCCCGCCCGATTACGATGCGAAAAGTCAGCCAAACACCGCCGGCAAGCCAGCGACACCATCCGCCATCAAAGTGCGCCCGTACACGTAGCGGCGCAGCACAATTGACACACACCGTCCGACGAAGCACGTACCGCCCGGCGTACAAATTACGATGCCGCACACAAACTGAACCCACGGCTAAGAGACACCGTACGTCAAACCGAAGCGGTAACACGAATGCCGAGCACGGACACAGAAGAAGCGGCACCCCCGAGCATGAATCCAGCACTGCAGGCCCTCCCTATGCTCTATCTGATGCACCACCAAGGACGCAACGTACCGCGAAGACGCAGGTAGGCACACATACAACAAGTGCACGCAAACAGCGCACACAGTGCAAGGGCGGAAAAAGCGGACAACCCCCACCCCGCGTGTACACGACACATCTACCATAGCATCCACATAAGACACACAGGCCAAATTGTAACATCTCGTAACACATGTGTACACACCACCTGGGACTAGGAACCAACCACCCCGTCACGGCCCCAAAGCGGCGATGACGCTGCCACACATGCGCACAACGCAGAGGCCAACCGCAGCGCCATGCATGCGTCGCACACAGACACAGGGACACAACCAAGCAGCACACACACCAGCCCCACCCCGAACGCACATGACACGTGACAGGCCTGCCACAGACATGTCCCCAATGCCCAATTCACGGACAACACCCAACGTCACACAACCGACGCACACATGTCAGTGAAGTCACGCAACAGCAGGACACACCCCAGTGCAACAAACATGGCGAAGCACACAGCGGCGGCAACACCAACTAGGAGAAGCAGGGCCCCTTCGGGAAGAGGAACGCCAGTACCACACTGAAACACCCATACCACCCTGCACATATGAACAAGACATACAAAACGGAACACCAAAGAGCCCGGGGACCGACAACAGGTGGCCCAAGAATAACACTCACACACAAGGCCCAACGCAGAGCGGAAAGGCAGCCTGCCGCCCACACAAGGGAGAGCAGACAGCACTGAATGACCTTCCATTCCAACTCCGAAACCACAGCCCTACGAAAGAAGCCGGTGAATACAGCCATTGTCCAATAAAAGACCAACACAGGCATGCAGAGGAGACCGACCACAGGGCAGATAGCGCATATCACAGAAGAACACAACGGACGGGAAAGAATAAAGAAAACACTCCCCCATGTCGGCCCCATGCAAGTTAATTGGAAGGAGTCACACATCACTGACCTTGAACTGTCTGAGAAGCATGTGGGATGAGGGCCCGTGTCCTCCGCACAAGCCAACAGAACACAAGTCCTGTCTCCCTACGACTACACAGAGCTCACAGCAACCTCGGAGCGTGCACATTGCAGACTGCACACACAGCCGGAGCACGCCACCACAACGCACCGCTGCAAAATGGCAACCGCAACACACCTACCCAACTACGCCGGACAGGTCAAGCTGTACAAAACCAACCTGATACATATATTGGGATGCGAACTCCTGTCCCTGCTGAACGTAAGTTACCGACTGACTTACCGCATCACATTGTTCAGCTGCGTCATACCCGTCTTCTACTGTCGGAGGTGTCCCTACCAGCATCCCGTGGAGATGTGTCTCTCCAACCCGGCATGTCTAAAGGCGGACCTGCTAGCACTACTCCTCCCTCTGGACGCACACGACAGGGCCTGCTCTGCCTATGGGGGCATGGCGTATGTGGCCAACATCGCACCCGCACTGGAATGGGACCACTGTGCCTCCACACGACGGATCATCGAGCACAGCTACATCGAATGTCACCCAGCATGCCCCATCATGGTCCTCCAAGGGACAACTTACGAACAACACCTTGACAGCCACCATCCGCTACATTGGCTGGCAAACATAAACACCACCAATGACATGGAAGCCCTGCTGGGCGGCATCGCATACCTGACAACCTGTAAATTCGTCGGACCCCAACGCAGGTTCCCCGATTGACCTATGATGTCCAACCCCGCACCCATGCTTAGCTTCCGCACGGACTGGCCAGTCACCACCACAACAGCCATACCAAACGACCGGCAACAATTACCACACCATCAACGACATCGCCATGACATCGGATATGACCGGGACATGCACACTGTTCCCCATCACATCCAGGAACAGCGCATGCATCGTGGGAGGCAGTGGCATGGGGTCTGTGTATCGCACCCACATGGACGGAACTGCACGAACAACCAGGACACGACATGGATCCAGCGCCCATGGACACACACACCGCTCAGTGGACATGAATAGGTCGCCTGGAGTCTGTGGGTGCTGCACCCCTCCCACCCCGCCCGGGAAGCCCATACCAGGACCTTTGCACGGACGACAAGTGCAAACAACAACAACACGACCCCAGTGACTGTGACATGTCCAGTAACCACCACATTGCAACAACAAGTGGCACGCCGCTGCATGCACGCAAGCACATGCCCTGATGTCATCTCACATGCACGCGTGCATGAGGAACAACCGCAGCAAACCTGTCACATGGAACTGAGATGGACTGTGCCCATGATGCCAAGCGGTCTGGTAGGCTACTTGTATACCATCTGTGTCAAAGTCCGCAGCTCCGCAGCTATACGTAAATGTACATTAGCACAGCCTTGGCCAAGCAGATGTAACTCTGGAGCCCACATCCCACATGCAACAGCCAATCACATGTAACCCCACACCCTATCCCATTTGTAATCATGCTCAGTATATCCTCAACATGTATTCCGCTGCCAGTAGTGTCCACTATACTGCATCACAGAGGACAGAAGACTCAATATAATGTTTGAAACCAAAACTGTCTCCGCTGACTCATTTCACAAGTACGAATGAGAGAGGATGAGAGTATGTGAAGTACACGGCAGTCGTGACATGACCATGTAGTCCACTGGTATTGGATGTCAACGCAAATGAGTAGCACAACTGTGGAAGACACACATGTGTCGTGTGAAGTCGTATGGACGCAGTGCTCAGGTGGGTGGGTGCGACGGGTAGATGCGCACATGCCAAGTTGGAGCACGCCGTGTTGGGAGGGGTCATGAACAGTACACCACCGCTTCCCTGGGCATTGTGAGAGGACACCTGTCGGGGGGGAAGTGAACACGTGTGTGCACAGCAGCCGGGCACACGAACAATGCGGAACCAGGCGCACACGTCAGCCCACCCTCCGTGGACAAGCTGGATCCTGCTGTGCGCCCGCCATGCCCCTTGACAAGGCACACACAGCCCCAGTCGACCAGGTGTAACCCCAACATAGTCAATCCGCACAGGCGATACAGGGCACGGGATGGCAGTGGAGCATGGTGTGTGAGAGGTCTCCTCGC
The DNA here is from genome assembly GCA_963921515.1 of Calotriton arnoldi. Lineage (NCBI taxonomy): Eukaryota > Metazoa > Chordata > Amphibia > Caudata > Salamandridae > Calotriton > Calotriton arnoldi. The sequence goes on from CAWUFW010012089.1 coordinate 470,376, forward strand.
GCTCCTCCTGGTCATATCACGCAGGCAATAGAACCTCAACGTGTAGCATGGCACAAGTCAAATGGAAGTGTAGGGGGACGCACCTCAGCACGAGCAGCACTGACGTCACGGGAGGTGGCTCGCACCATCCCATCCATTGCCCATTATACCAACCACGCCACATGCCATTGCGACTAAGTGCAAGCGCGTGCGCCACCACCCCGAGCCCTCCCCAGAGAGGCCAAAGAGTGAATGTGTGGGCCATCAGTCACAGACGGACGCGGCCTGGCCGCAAGGGCAGCCACAGCCACTGGGTGACGCAGGTGGCGGATCCGGAAGGCGAAGACTGTGATGCATAGTCCATGCAGGCCGGGTCTCCATTTGGGGCACCACGCAGGTGGACGGCGTCCCGCCACACATCATACCCTGAGACAGCCCACTCGTGCAACTGGACCCACACATACACTCCTTGCCCTCTCTGGTGCGAGCTTGGGGCTGCCTGTGCAAGCGCTAGCCTCGCAGGTGCACATGCATATTGGGGGAGCGAGGGTAGGACATGAGGGCTGGGGCGAAGATGACTGTATCACTGTCAGTGAGTACAAGGGATGACCCAGATGTGGAAAGGAAGAGACGTGTCCCGTGTGTACTGCAACTAGTCGCCAATCCAACTACCCCCATGTCCGGAATGTAAGCCCGCACCTAGGCCCGCCCATCCGCCACATCGAATATACCACCAGCACAACAACCTTCCCATTCGAAACACTGACTGGGGGTGGCGACCAGTGAACAAACATGTGTAGCCTACCCACGCGTACATGTGGGCCCTCCATGATCCATGTCACCTGCGGCAAAGTCATGACATGCGCAATGAGGAAGTGAGGTGAGCTGTCCGCCCCACGCACAGAAGGTGCATCAGCTCCAAAGACCCAGCAGCGAGTCCAGCAGGGGTCACATGTGCAGGGGCAGCTGTGCCTGGTGTGAAGGCACATGCACATAGACAGCACATCGACCAATGTGTAGTCTGCCCACATCTACAGTCCATCATCATGCGGACATAGGAATTGTACACAGGGCAACACATCTTAGTGGGTGCACCCACCGTGACCAACAATGCGCAATCATCGACGTACCCGCCCTGTGCATGGCCCCCACCCAACGGAGGCACATCCAGTGCCACCATCCCACACACACAAGCCTTCCACGGAACATGCTGTGTCCAATGGTCAGTACAGAGTCAGCGCCCATCTGGTGGATCCTGAACAGGAGACACATGCACACACATGATAGCTCCCACTATGTACGTCTGCCACCTGGCACGTGCAATGTAACCTCTCACCTGTGACGTGTGACTGCAAGCACACAGCCGTCTTGGCATGGGGCTGTCAATGTGGACACCTGTCAATGTTTCGGGAGGTGTGATCCGTACAGTGCTGTACATAGGGTGCAGTGCTGACACCTACTACTGTCTCATATCGCCTTGTGCCACAGGTCCCACTTGTTTTGGCCGCTCAGCCTGTGCCCACATCGTCGTCGTCGTGTGCCATACTCATCCAGCCTCGGAAGCAGTGCCATGCTCAGCAGACATTCATGTTGCCGTGGCGTTGCCGCTTGACGAATATGCAGTCAGTCCCCATCAGCACGCCCCGCAAGTCATTGGGGCCTAGATCCCCATGTGCATGACCATGGCAGTGGTTTGCATCACTAGCCATTGCCATTGGTGGGAGACCTGTGTAAGTGTATTGTGGCCGTGCCGTCCCTGCTTGACAGCTGGGCTGTGACTCATGTGCTTGCTCAGTCATGTCAGTGATGTGAATGCGAAATTGCTATGTGTTGTGTTGCTTTGACATGTGTCCACTGCCATCTTCCCTAGGCGGAGACCGAACATTGACCGCCCATACCAATTGCTGGCGGACATGGAGGATACTGAGGTCATAAGGAAGTTTCGGCTGGACAGGCCAACCCTGCATCGACTGTGTGCCATGTTGGAACCCCATCTCCGTCCCTCAGGGTGTATCCGACAGCATTCACCCCCACGGCTAAGGTGATGGCCGCCATGCATTTCTTCGCCACTGGGTCATTCCAGCACACAGTGGGCAGTGGAGGAGGGATGTCCCAGCCCATGTTCAGCAAGGTGCTGAGGGATGTACTGGCAGCCATGATGCTGTACCGAAACAGGTACATCAGATTCCCCAGTGCTCGTGAATTGGCGGCAGTGAAGGGTGCATTCTATGCCCTTGGCAGGATCCCACACGTCGTTGGTGCCATTGATTGCACACATGTTGGCCTTGTTCCACCACAGGCCACTGAGCACCTGTACCGCAACAGGAAGCACACGCACTCCCTGAATGTGCAAGTGGTGTGCCTTGCGGACATGGTGATAACCCACGTGTGTGCAAAGTTCCCAGGCTCGGCCCATGACGCACACGTAATGCGCAACAGCATCTTGCCACGACTGATGTCCAATCTGCAACAGGATCGTGGCTGTATTGTCGGTGAGTATGTGGAGTGGTGTAGCGTGCTGGTTGTGCGATGCTGTCCCCTGTCCAGTTGGAATAGCAACGGTTCTCTGTGTCCCTCACACCCAGGTGACTCTGCGTACCCGAATGGGGCATGGCTGCTCAGTCCATTGAGGAATCCTCGCACCCCAGCAGACGATCGCTACAATGAGGCACATGGGAGGACCAGACGTGTGGTCGAGCGTGCCTTTGGCCTCCTCAAGTCCAGGTTCAGGTGCCTGGACCGCACCGAGGGTGCGCTGGCGTACTCCCCACAGAAGGTGTGCCAGATAGTGGTGGCGTGCTGCATGCTGCACAATCTGGCCATTCGGAAGCAGATCCCCCTCATTGTGGATGACGGAGATCAACCAGGGCCCCAGCCCGCAGACCAGGACAGCTCGAGTAAGGAGGACAGCGGAGAGGAGGAAGCTGGGAATGTGCGCCAGCAGCTCATCGCCCGCTACTTCACTTGACGGTGAGTGTCCATGTACGACGGCTGATGTGTCTGTATTTGTGCAGGTGTGTGTGTGCTGTGTCAGGGTGGCCTTTTGTTCACTGCGTGCTGTGTGTCAACGCTCCATGCCCAGGTTAGTATGCCACTGATGGTGGCTGTGGCATTGTGCCCTATTGCTCTGTGCGATGTGTGTACATGGCTTGTAGTTGTTGACATGTACTGTGTGATGGGTGTGTGACACACTCATTGAATGTGCTCCTGTTCTGTCTCCCACCCCTAGGTCCCTACAGATCCTCCGGTTCCATTGCCATGCCACGCATCAGGTGCCGTTCCGCTCAAGGTGGCCGTTGTATTCCGTACAATTAAAACACAGGGCACAGACAGCAGTTTGTGGAAGAGGTGCATTTATTTCAAACTGTGACATGTTATTGTGTGTAAGGTGATGACAAAAGTGGTGCGTGCAGTGACAATGAGCTGTCGGTCATGGCTGCGTGATGCTCAGGAGTGTACCCACTGGTTCTATGTCCATAGTCCAACACACACATGCCATCCAGATGGCTGTGTGGAGTGGGATCGTAGTCCAAGTCAATGCAGTGGGTGGTCAAGGAAGGCTGGCTGGCTGCCTCACTTGCGTCTGGAGCGTGCGAAGTCCTCCCGGGAGATCTGTTTCCACTCGGACGGCCCCTTCCACGTTTGCGAGGGGGTGCCTGCTTGCGACATGCTGGTGGTTGAGGTGTGCTCACTGGCTGTGGACGCAGGGGAACTGGACACTGCTGCTCGACCCTGCGCCCCGGCAGGTGGTGGCGGAGGGGAGCTGCTGTCCCTGGCTGTGACCTCACCGCCACCACCAGCTGGCCCATGAGGTCCACGAGTTGGCCCATACGGGCGTCCATGGACCTCAGCACCCCCAGCACCTCACGCGTGTCTGTAGCTGACCTGGCCCATTGTCCTTGGGCCTCTTCATAGGCCCCAAGGACTCTGGCCATTTGAGGCAGGGCATGGCTCCCAGGGAGGCTGGCGTTTCCCTGACCCTGCTCCTCCTACCAGTCCTGCTGCCACCGGCCCTGCCCACTAGCCACATTGCTCACCACGGTCCTCGCCCTGGCTCCCAGGGTGGATCCAGTCGTCCGGGCCACCACCTGCGCTGGGGCCAGCGAAGACGTGGTGGCGGTTGCGGCAGTGGTAGTGGCTGCAATGACCGTGGGTGTGGCCGCAATGACCGTGGGTGTGGCCGCAATGCCCGTGGGTGTGGCCGCAATGCCCGTGGGTGTGGCCACAATGACCGTGGGTGTGGCCGCAACGACAGTGGCAGCAGGGGCTGGGAATGTTCAGCAGCCCTGGATGATGGGTTGGTGGGTAGGAGGGGTCCTGGGGAGCGGCTGGGCCCTGCCACACTAGATGGGCCTGCTTGGTGGTCCGTGTCCGAAGAGGAGGACAGATCCTCCACATCCGTGTGTCCTCGTTGGGGGCTTGTAGGCTGGCTGTGCTGGCTGCTGTCTCTATCCCCAGCATCCAGCAGTTCGTCACCTGTGGAGAGAATGAGATTTGTTATTGTGTTGCACCTGGCGAAGTCTGTATTGGTTGTCTGACATTCTCCGTTCGTGCACTCTCATGCACGTGTGTCCCGGAGGCGGGTGTGTGGCTGTACAATCTGTTGTTGTGTGTGCTTGGCAATGGGACTGTGTGCTGTGCACATGTGGCATGGGACGGATTGGCTATGCCGATGGGTGAGTTGCTGTGCTCCTACTTATTGTGACTCTGGTGTATGCGGGCTCCAGGCCCATCCTGGGTCTGGTTTGTACTTTGCTTTTGGGGTGCATATGGAACGCTTAGGAACGCATTTGGCAACATGGGGTCATGCCCCAGGAACGCATTTGGGATGGAATATGCTTTTGGGCTACATGCTGTGAGCCATGGGTGCCGAACGTGACATGTGTTGTGGCAGCATGACAGTGCATGGTCTGAGGTGTGTGCATGCCTGACATACCCTGCATATTTGCTGTCTGTTGTGATTACTGGACATGGCATTGGACGCATCGTTATGAGTGTGTGATGGTTGTGTGCCACCCGACGTATTGCAGTTGTCCCATCTCCTTGGTGTGCGTGCTGCCCTGTGCCATGTGCATCACTGCAGTGCTCGGGGAGTGTGGCCCATGTTGTGTGTTGTTGCTCACAGTGTGGCGTGCGCTTCATTGACTTCTGGCACATGGTTGGTCATGGGCATGTATCTTAGCGTGACTGCTGTATGTGTGGCAGCTGTGCGGATGACATGCCTTTCATGAGACTGGGGCTGACGGATGGGATGGATGGTATGTTGTATGTGCATGGTGTGTCTGTGTGTTTGATGGGTTCAGTGGTGTTCGTGTGCATTTATGTTGTTCCGCTCTGTTGCGTCTAGTGTTGTTTGTCTTACATAGGCGTAGTTGTGGGGTGTGTGGTTGACAGGCAGTAGGGGCTACATGGACAGGACTTCAATGATGTTTCGGTTGTGTGTGATGTGTTGCACAGTGGCTGCCGTGTGGTACTATATTCAGTGTGGCTTGTGCATGCAGACGTGGCTCCTTGGGTGTTGCTGTGTCTGTGATGGGTCATGTGGGGTGTGAGTCTGTGGTTCATGTCCGTGTGCACATTGTTCACTTGTTCGTGACAGTGGGCGGTGCTGCGTGTTCGTCTGCTGCGTAACATGTCCCATGTGTTGGTCGTTTTACGGTCCTCATGCCTCCAGTAATCCAGCCCTGTCCAGTTTCCCACCTGCAGGTTGTTCGTGCGTGCACTGTACTGGATGCCACATGGTTCTAAGCGGGGGGTGCTCCATGTTGCAGGTCTGTGGGGGTGGGGGCGGTGTTGTGGGTCGTGGTGATGGCTGGACACCCACTGACACCGATTGTTGTGGACCGTGATGTCTACCTTTCGGCTGTCGGTGTGCACTGCGGTGGCTGACACATGGGTGTGGGGTGTGGGGGATGCTCCTCCTTGCTGTGCTGTGGGACTAGGGGCCTGGTGTGTGTTGTACTTGAGCTGTCCACCCTCCCACCCACTGCACTTTGTGTTCCTGCCACTTACCTGTTACTTGTCGGTTAGTGCAGCTATGGCGGACACATGGGTGTGGTGGGTGCTCGTTGTGGCGCTTCTGGCATACTTGGGGACCTGTTGGTGGTTACGTGGCTGGCTGAGTGTACACATGCCCCCACGTATCTTACAGTTGTTAGGTTTGGGCTGTGTGTGGTGGTGTCTGTTGCATGTGTGTGTGATGTGTTGTGTATTGTGTGCTGGACATGGGGGTGTTTGTCCCTGGGAGCTGTGGCATGGTTGTAGTGCATGTGAGTACATAGCGGTGTGCTGGTATACATTAGTTTGTACTTACCAGCCTCCACTCCCCCTGCTAATCCGGCGAGGATCTCCGGATGTATAATGACTCGCACCTTCTCCTCCCACGCTTTGAAGGTCTTGAAGAGCGCGGGATTCCCTCCGCCAGTGACGGCAGCCAGCTCTCTGTTCTTGCTCTCCTTCTTCTTGACCAGGCTCTTGACGTCATTCCACCGTTTGTTGATTTCAACTCTGTTCCTGGGCAGGGTCCCGACTGCATTGACCTGGTCTACGATCCGGTTCCACATTCTCTTTCTGGTGGCTAGTGGTGTGTGCTGGACCAGGTTCCCATAGATTTGTGGGTGCACCTTGATAATCTCGTCGACCATGACCGTCAGCTCAATGGGCGTGAACTTGGGCATTTTTGTGGTGCCATGGTGTTTGTGGTGCTGGTGCGGTGTGTGTTGTGTAATGTGCAGGGGTTTGTGGTGCCGGTGTTTGGTGGTGGTGGTGGTGGTGGTGGTGGTTGTGATGTGTGCGTTTCTGTGGTGTGCTGCTGTCCTTGCTGTGTCACTGTGTCCTCTCCTCTCCTCTCTAGTTTGCAATGTTGCAAGGGGTTGTGGTCTGTGGGAGTGCTGCTTTTGTACTTACCTATGTGGGTGTGTCCTCATGGTCTGTTGTTTTCAGGTGTGTTGTGTCTGGTGTTCTGGCCTTTGTATTTTTTGTTTGTCCAGGGGGTGTTTTCGGGATGTGTACTGTGCTTGTGTATTTGTGCGTGCCTTGCTGTGTGGACTTGTTGGCCATGTTGTGTGCGATTGTTTTTGTCAGCGGATGGTTTCTGTGCAGGGACGTGGGCGCCATGGCTTCTGCCGTGTCAATTCTCATCGGCGTTGTTTGCGCTGGCGGGCGGTATGTTTGTGGTTTACCCGCGCTCATGGCGGTGCGATCGTAATTTCACGTGCGGTGTGTCGGCCGTGAGGGCGGGCGGTTTTGTGTTGTCGTGCGTGTTTCCGTCCGTGGCGGGCGGTTTGACTCCGACTCAGACGAGGGCGGGCGGTATCTCGTGTGGTTTTTCCGCCGATGGCGGTTTTCGGTTTGTGTAATCGTAATGGCGTGGTCGGTGTTCAGACGGTGTGTGCGGGCGGATTTTTGCCGCTTTCATGCTTGGCGGATTTTTTTACGCCGGGTATCGTAATGGGCCTTTTTATTCGGATTTATAAGAACCATAACGGTACATGTATACTAAAAACATCAAAAAACAATCCATCACAAAACCCCTGGCAGCAATTAAAATAATGACAGAGTAAAAGACAATCACCCTTTCAGCAAATTCCTCAGGGACATAGTAGATCTAAAAAACAGGTAACATTAAAAGTCACAAATTCATTGCTCAACGTCTTTAAAAATAAAAGGGTAGGGCGAACTTGAGAGAAATCTTTGTCATTCAAAAGTGGAATAATAAAAGATCTTCTTGGGCGATAAAATATTTACAAAACATAACAAAGTCCTTTGGAGACACATTGTCGCAGCCAAACAAGCACCCATAGATCCCAAGTCATAAGAACCTCTGGAGGATGCTAACAAAAAAATACAACACGTTAAATCTGAACCTGGTGAGCAGGTAACAGTCTCTGTGATTTTTAACATAAACCAGATAGGGCTTCATCATCTGTGTTTTGAAAACAACATACCTCCCAAACTAAAGGTTTCCGGAGGTGTACTTCCTCTCTTGCTACAGCTCTTCTTTCTGAAAAGCTAATTTTTGTCCAGGACCTATCTGACTTACAGATACCCTTGGGGTTAAAAAGAAGTTCCCCCACCTAATTGCATAAAGGAATACTTGATGTATGTAAGCCAGGTGATTTTTAAACCCCATCGAGCACTAGGCAGACCTTCAGTATCAACCGATTCAGGGAGAGGGCATCATTAGACCATAACCTGATCCAGCCCAACAGGGGATGCAGAGCTGAAATATCACTAAGATAACCCATCCCCAGCTCTTCATGCACACACAGAGATGGGGTGCAGTGTGGGACACAGAGTAAAAGCTGCAGTAGTTTGTTTTCAGTCACCTAAAAGCGGTCAAGAGCCATATACCCCCAAATCTCGCTGTAGTAGAAGTACATTTGGCCTGATATATTTTCATCAGGGTCTTAAGAGGTTTATATTTTGAATACAAACACACATAGTGTGCTTGTAAACCAATGTGTTATGCATGGTTACCATACAACTATATATGTCTACTGGTACTTTATGCATGCATATCAGTGTTAAACCAGAAAACTAGGAGGTTATGCATGCAAACCAGTACATTATGCATTCAAATCGGCAAGTACTGCTTCGAAACCAATGGGTTGTACATTTACACCAATACATTACACATACAAATGAATATATTTCAAGAATGAAGGAATATATTATATATCTGAACCATTCACTCATGTATGTCAACCAGTACAGAGTGCATATAATCAATGCGGTGTTCTTGAATACCAGAAGTATACACATGTGAACCAGTGCATCACACATGTACATCAGCATGTAATGCTTTCAACCAGTAGTTTGTACATTTAAAATACTATATTATACGAATGTGCCAAAACATTATGTATCCAAATCCAGCATATATGCATGTCTAGCAGTACATTATGAATTAAAATAGTTAAAAATTGGGGGTATTATTTAGGGGTGGCGCCCACCAACAAGAGGGGAATTTTGGTTAAATCTCTTGGAACATGGCAGGTCTGTGATCCAAACTGGAAGTAGCGGAATGGCTGAACCTAGTTGGCAATTATCAAATAGTCTGTTGTCAAGAGACCTGGCTACTGGACCCACCGTATATAAGCAGCTTTGTGACCTTTCATTTCCCAGCAACCCAACAACATCAGGTAGAGCTAAAGGGGGATTTGTAACATTTGTCTCAGTGTCTTTGACGGACCTCAAGTCCTCTGAAGTGGTTCTCACTCCATTCTATCACATTCTTCCGTTCACTCTGAAGAAATCTTTTGACCTACTACTGATTAACTATTATCACAACATATTTGACCCCGCAGAAACTAAGATTGTGGATGGGATAGAGGACACTTTGCACAAGACTTTAAATGACCATGGAAAGGAGTTATTAATTTTGTGGGTTGGAGATTTTAACATAGAAATGTGTGGTGAGGGCTCCTCCGTAACATGCAGAATCTGTGATCATTTTGGGGAACCCCTCACACACTTTAGACATACCCCTATGGGGATGCGCTAAATAGAGAACCTCTGCTAACAATCTGCTATTTGCACATGACTATAGTATGGGCCCCCACCCGGATTCCTACATGTATTGGGTCAGGGTCTAACTCCGTTAAAGACCATATACTAATCCCTAAAGAGCTGTTACCAGTATTGACTAACTGTAAAACGATGCCCTCATGTATGAGTGATCACAACCCACTAATACTGAATTTAAACTTACCCCTATGTAGGGATACCCAGAAAAACCCACAACATCTATTGGAATTCAATAAAAATAAAGTTTTAAACATCAGATGGGGACAGATTGATAAGGAGGCCTTTCACAATGAACTATTTATACACAAACGAAAGGAGATTAGTCAGGTCCTGGTTGAGGACTCTAGTCCAACAGAGGTAATCCAGGCCTTTACCTCTCTTAAAAACGTATATGGCAGATAAATTGATCAAAAAAGCTAGGAAATCCCATACTGGTCCAAGGTGGTTCCAACAGTACCTGCTCTAAAGCTTATAAACTCCTAAGGAGCATTTTCAGCAAACGTCCACGGGACACAATAGAAGTAGCGAGGACCAGAAGATCTACAAAGAGGCCATCTCAAAAAGGAAAGTAGAAATAGGAGGGAAAAGGCCTGGGAAGAGCTAAGAGCTGCTAGCGAGCTGAAAGATCCCTGAGCCTTCTGGCAGGTAGTAAACTCTCAGACCCTTTTAGGTGAGCCCCTCCTAAAAATTTAGTGTGTCATCCCAAGTGATTCCTGGGTGAACCACTTTTCAAAGATTTTTGGCCCAAAGGCACAGACACTGACACAATTTTTAGATGCCATACCTATTAGTGATCCAAGCTCTAATTGAGGTCTCTGATGTTACTCTAGCAATTGACAATTGCCTTTCCAAGAATTCCCCAGGACCCGACAGAATTCCCACAGGCATTTTTAAATTCCTACCACAGTTTTGGACTCCTCTAATAACTAATGTCCTAAGATCTGCAATTGTTGAGCCCATGGTTAAAACCTGGGAAGAGGCCACTATTATCCCCATTTTTAAAAGCCAGCCATACTGCTATTGACCAATTTCACTCCTGGATTGCACGGTAAACATTCTAGAAAGGGTCATATTGACCAACTTAGAAAGCTGGGATGCAGAGACTCAGGGGCTATCAGACCTACAGTTTGGGTTTCGGCCAGGCCTGGGAACAGTGGAGCAGACTCTAAACCTGTCCCTTATAGTCCAAAAATATACAAACGCAAAAAAAGGATGTGTCCACCTTGCCTTTATGAACCTAACAAGTGCTTTTGACACAGTGGATGGCCCCAGATTGTGGTCAATAATGTCTGACTTAGGTATGGACTCTCTTTGCTGCATAGGCTCCATGCACATACCATGGCTAGAGTGCGTTACACTATGAACGGGGATCTCACAAAAGATTTTCCATCAGTAACAGGGGTTAGGCAGGGCTGTGTCCTGGCCCCATTCCTCTTTTTAATTTACATAAATGCCCTTGGTGACCACCTAGTAAAGGTCAGAAAAGATATCCCCAATATCAATTCACGAGAAATTCCTGTCCTGCTCTATGCAGATGATACTGTCCTAATTGCCTGAACAGCAAATGGTCTACAATCTTTGTTAGATGCTTTTAATATTTTTATGGACAACCTAAGACTTAAAACTAACCGAACCAAGTCATTCATAAGCTTGGTGGAGAATAAGTGGAAAAACCTCCCACTTCACTTACCTGGGTGTCCCTATTACTGATTTTAATTGGAGGTTTTTACTGAATGTCAGAGTTTTACAGTTTCAAAGGGTAATTGACACAGTTTTTAGATTTGCAAAAAGGCTGGGACACAAACCCACAAATGTCAGCTGCTATATATTTTTAAAAGCAAATGTCTATCAGTTGCAACATATGGGGCAGGTATCTGGGGGCATGTAAATTGTAAAGCCCTCCAGACTTTACAGAATAAGTTTATAAGAAGGCTCCTGGCTATCCCACACTCCACTCCAACATCATTTTGCCATGAGGAGGTCGGGCTAACTACCTGGAGAATTACATCAAATTACAACCCGTCTTACTGTGGACGGGTATTTGGAAAAACCCAGAAGCCCAAATATGTAGATCAGTGCTGTCAGATTGCATGAATCTGGACAATTGCTTAGACATCCCTTGGCTCAAATCTGCTAAAACGGGCTTTGAAAGTCTGGGCATCCCAGCTCTTTATCATAGCCAGGCTCTTTTATCAAACTCTCCTACAGCACACATAAAAAAATCTTTTTTATCAATGTGCACAAAAGGCATGGCAGGGTGATAGCCGGGAAGAGTGTGGAGTCAACTGTCGGGCTCCACTATTACGCCCCGCATTTACCTACAGTTTATTGTAGATGAAAGACAGAAGTTCCCACTTACAAGGATTTGACTACAAACTATACACTTTTCGGTGGCCTATCCCTTCGAAGCTACTTGGTTTTCATCCTTACCCCTCTGTCATTGTGAGATCCCTGCCGAACAAAGCACTTTGCACTTTACATTATTTTGCATATTTTACCTACATCAAAGAGGCAGTTCCTGTGCCCCATATTGGGTGCTTTGGATTCCAGATCCCACATAGCAGCCTTTTCTTGCTTGCAGTGCCTGGGAAATAAAACTTTTATTATTGCTGTTTTTAAATTGCATCCTAACCCTTTGGGTGCTCTTGACGGAAGGGTTCCATCATGAGCACCAGTGCTCCTGTGCTCATGACGGAACCATTCCGTCATGAGTACAGGCTCAGGAAATCCCTCTGCTGCAGACAGCAGAGGGATTTGCCATTTTTTTTTTTTGCCTTGGGAGGTGGGGAAGAGCTTCCCCAACCTCCTGAGGCCTATTTTTGGTTTTCCTTGCAATGACGATCGCGCGCATGACAAAAATGTGTTTTTTAAAAACTAAGGGGCATATTAGCAAGACCCACGTTAAAATTATCGCCGTTTTAGCGGCAGGAAACTGCCGCTAAAGCAGCGATAATGAGCTTGCTAATATGCGTTATAGAATTCAATAGAAGCCCAGGTTAGATGTGCAGGACATCTAACCTGGGCTTCTGTTGGAATTCTATAACGCATATTAGCAAGCCCATTATCGCCGTTTTAGCGGCAGTTTCCTGCCGCTAAAACGGCGATAATTTTAACGTGGGTCTTGCTAATATGCCCCTAAATTTGAGGTTTGCAAGCGATTCTGGGTAACAGGACCTGGTGAGAGGCACACAAGTCACCCCATCCTGGATTCCCTTTGGTGTCTACTTTTCAAAAATGTACAGGTTTGCTAGGTTTCCCTATGTGCCCGCTGTGCTAGGGCCCAAAATCCACAGGTAGGCACATTGCTAAAATCAAGTCCGTGCCTAGTGGGCTTTCTGCCGCCCTGGGGGAGGAATCGGGTGGGCGTTTGCCCGGATATGCCCTCAAGGGGGGCACAAAGACTGTGGCTATTTGTTTGGGTGGTGGGGGCATTGGTATGCCCATTCTGGGCAGCCCCCACCCCCACGCATAAAAAAAGCCAGCGTAATCGCTGGCGCCTAGTGGGCTCTCTGATGCCCCCATGGGGGCAGATCAGGGGCAACTGCCCCATCTGTCTCTTGGGGGGGCAGAAAGACTGTGGCATTTTTAGGGGCATGGTCGGGGCATTGGCATGCCAATTCTGGGCAGCCCACACCCCTGAATTAAAAAATAAAATATTCCCTGATGCCTATTGGTCTTTCTGCCCCCCCCGGGAGGCAGATAAGGGGCTTTTGCCCCTATATGCCTCCCAGGGGGGCAGAAAGACTGTGGCCCATTTTTTTGGGGTGGGGGCATTGGCATACACATTCTGGGCAGCCCTCACCCCTACGGATATTTAAAAAAAAAAAAATCCCTGGTGCCTTGTGGGCTTTCTGCCCCCCCGGGGGCAGATCAGGGGCTACTGCCCCCATCTGCCTTTTCGGGGGCAGAAAGACAGTGGCATTTTTTTGGGGGGGGCACTGGCATGCCCTTTTGAGCAGCCCCCACCCCGAACTTTGGAGAAAAAAAAATCCCTGGTGCCTAGTGGGCTTTCTGCCCCCCATTATTTTTTGGGGTGGGGACATTAGCATGCCCATTCTGGGCAGCCCCCACCCCTACGTATAAAAAAAAAAAAAAACCCTGGTGCCTAGTGGGCTTTCTGCCCCACCCCCCCAGGGGGGAGATTAGGGGATATTGCCCCCATCTGCCTCCTGGGGGGGCAGAAAGTCTTTTGCCTTCTTTGGGGGGTAGGGTGGGGCATTGGGATGCCCATTCTGGGCAGTCCCCACCCCTGGCCTATAGAAAAATAATCCCTGGCGTCTAGGGTGCTTTCTGCCCCCCGGGGGGGCAGATTGGGGGCTACTGCCCCATCTGCTCCCCAGGGGGGGCAGAAAGACTGTCTGTGCCAAAAATGTATGGGGGGAGCAAAGGCCCTTGCCCAAGGTGCCGCTCCCCCCTGCCTGGTGCTAGTGGGTGCTAGTGGGTGAATCCCTGCTTGGGGATCGCCCTCCTGGGGTGATCCCCAAGCAGGGATCCACTAGCGAAGGGTACCATTTGAAAGGGGAGATTCTCCCCTTTTCAACGATTCCTCTCCCATGTGTTTCGGTGCTCGGGGGGCTGAGATAGCCCCACAAGCACTGAAACTGTGAAACTGAAACTCAGTTTCAGTTTCGTTTGCATTGCAATAACGATTGCAAGTTTTTAAAAATGGATAGGTTTGCTAGGTTTCCCTAGGTGCCGGCAGAGCTAGGGTTCAAAATCTACAGCTAGGCACTTTGCAAAAAAAGGGTCAGTTTTCACTGTAAAAATGAAGTGTGTCCACGTTGCGTTTTGAGCCTTTTCCTTTCGCGGGCACTAGGCCTACCCACACAAGTGAGGTACCATTTTTATCGAGAGACTTAGGGTAACATAGAATTGTAGAGCAACTGTTATTACCTATTGACTTTCGGTGCATTTCTGCCTTCCAAATGAAAGACAATGTGTAAAAAAGAAGTCACTTTGAAAAATGTCCTATAATTCTCATGCTAGTATGGGTACTCACAATTTTGGAAATGTGCAAATAGCTACTGTTTCTAAACTCTATATTTTGTTACAATTTCAGAAATACATAGGTGTCTTTCATCCCGATTTTTCACTATATTTATTTTCCCAAATTAATTGCTATATACCCAGTAAATAATAAAAAACCATTGCAAGACGCTGCTCAGCTATTGGCTCTGGGTTCGTCGGGTTCTTGGTGAACCTACAAGTCCTGTATATCCCAATACCCAAAAAGGTCCAGCGGATGTGACGGTATATTGCTTTCAAACATCTGTCATAATTACAAGAAGTTACAGGTGAAAACGTTGGACAAATGGCTGTTTTTTTCAACTCATTTGAAATCTTTCCTATTTTCAACTGTTAGTTTCTATAAAGAAATCTTGAAAGATCTTCACAAATGACCCCTTGCTAAATTCAGAATTTTGTCTATTTTTCTAAAACGTATAGCTTACCAGGATCCATTATTGCTTTCATACCCATTTCTACCATTAACTGGAATTAGGTTGAAAGCACAAAAATAGCAAAAATAGGCTATGTCCCAGTAAAATGCCAAAACTGTGTAAAAAATGTTGGTTTTCAGACAAAAGTCTGTCAGTCCCTGAAAACTGAGAAAATTGTGATTTCAGCCCCACAAACCCTTTGTTAATACCTTTTGCAGGGAAAAAAACAGACTCTTTCATTTGCAGCACTTTTTTCCCATTTTTCCAAAAAAAAACAAATTTAACTGTATTTTGGCTAACTTCTGGGTCCCCTCCAGGGAATCCACAAACCCTGGGTACTTTTGGAATCCCCATGATGTTGGAAGAAAAGGACGCAGATTTGGCGTGGATACCTTATGTGGTTAAAAGGTTACAGGGGCCTCAGCGCGAACTACCCCAAATAGCCAAAGAAAGGCTTAGCACAGGGGGGGAAAAGGCCTAGCAGCCAAGGGGTTAAGTTCCCTGAGACTACGATCTAAATATTGAAACTTTTCGGTACCTTGCTGCTATCACACTATTTAATGGACCTTATCTGAAGTTTTAATGGTGTATTTTTTTCCCCTGATTTTATAATCATGCATGAACCCCTTTGTACTGTGTATTTTATGATATGACTTTTATGACTCACTAGAGCCGAATACATTTGATTGATTGGGTGGGGTGATGACCCACCTTAACCCCTTCCATGCTCATGACGAGCTCAGCTCGTCATGCTGCGCAGTGCTCGTGTGCGCATGACGAGCTGAGCTCGTCATGAACCCGTCCGCTTAATGAAACGCCTCGCACAGGGCGAAAATCGACCGCGCATGGAAGCGGTTAAGCAATAACCACAATCCTTGTCAGGGTGAACCACTAACGTCATAAAATTAACCTCAATTCAACCCCTTGGTAGCTATGGCACAGAGCAGATAGGCATAATAAAGAGGCAATGTATAAAGTATGTATGCAGGAGTAAAACAGTAATAAAGTCCCAAAATAACACAAGACGAACCTCAAATCAATTTAGCAAAAATAGAGTACATTTTATAAACAACAAAATTCCAATAAGGGAACCTGGAGAAATGTGTTTATAAAGTTCTAAATAAAAATAACACCAAAAGCGTTAAGCACCAACTGCAGTCAACTGACCGTGGTAGACTGGGAAGTAGACTCAGTTTGAGGCCAACCACGATGGTGTGTGGGAAGGCTGTTGGAACCAGGATTGACCCAGTCAGATATTTTACTTTTTACTTAGTCTCTGAAATGGAAGTTCAAAATCTTCAATGATGCAAGGCAGCAGTCTGTGGCCACACAGGGCTCCACAAGGTGGAATAATTGCCGGCCGAGGTCCCCATGAAGCCGTTTCAATTTTGGCGGGAAAGATTAGAGTGTAGAAATTAGAATTTCATGCCCAAGGAAGGTCGCTTGCCAGCAAGATACTTTTAGCACCTTTACCATGTGAAGATTTCTACGTTCAAATTTTGTCACTTTTTTGCAGCTTGGATTCCTCCAGTGAGGAAAGGATGTAGGATGTAGCAGAAAGTGCTCCACAAGGCTGGATACATCCTCTGCCAGGTCCCGCTGAACTGGATTTGATGCAGCAGAAATGCTCTGAGCAGGGGAAACCTGAATCCTCAGATTAGCAGCAATGCACCTTTGTCGAATTAGCTTGACAGGTTTGTCCCGGTCCTCCAGGACAGAATTTTAAATCCAAGCTTTCCCAGGATATTAGGAGGAGTATACTGACACAGCAAAAGGATTCAGGATCTCAGGAACAGCAGTATGGGGTCAGGAATCACTCCGGTAGAAGCCACCAGCAGGATCCAGGGTAAGTCATGTTGGAACTGGTCAGCTGGGCAGTTGCAGGAAAGGTCACTTTTAGCTTGTTTTGTCCCTGTAGCTTGAAAAGGAGATCAGAATCATGACCCTTGGAGTCCACTTCTTTGACTTGGCTACAAAAGGGAGAGCAGGTTTAATCCTTTGGGGCACTTTTCAAGTCTCAGACAGCAGGGTCAATCCTCTTATGATCTTCCACTGGTACAGTAGTGTTCTGAGAAGGATACCTGGGATGTCACATTGGTGGGGAGGACTCCTGGTACCCCCCTCACCCATTGGGTAAATGTTCCCAGGGGTTACTTTACCAACTTCTGCAGCATTTCATGTGTGCCCTACTCTAAACAATCCCACAGTGCTCCTCTCTGCCTAAATCCAAGATGGTGAAACCTTTCCCCCCTTGTCTAGAGCACACCCGACGGGTATGGCCAGCGAAAGAAGCAAAGCCTCCTCTCTGGTCACTTCAAACCAGTACTGGATGAGCTCCCTCTCCACTGTGATTGGAGCCTGGCTGACTGTAAATGCAAAGAAGTGGCCTGTGCAGGTGTCATCTGACATCTGCCTCTGACTGGGAAGGGCTCTTTGAAGAAAAGTAATTTGCCCGGCACTGGCCACATCCTCATCCTGCCAGAGGAACAGGAAAACCTCCCCTCACCCAAGCGTCTTCTCCCGCTCTTTGAGCATTTTTCACACTGCAGTCAGGGCAAAGTATTCAGACGGCTGCAGCTGGAGGCTATTGCAAATTAGCGTCCTGACGCTTAATGTTATTGAAAAGATAAGATACAGCCTGTCAGAAGGGTTTATTTTGGCATGTCAAATTGCAATTTAAAAACTGCTGATGGTAGGCATGAAGTGATAATTTACACTGTCGCTGTAGTGAATGGTACAATAGGTGCTGCAGTACTCTAGTGATATTTAACTTACAGGCATGGATATATATTGTACCATATACTAGGGACTTATAGGTAAGATAAATATGCCAATGAGGGGTATACCAAATGTATCTTGATGAAAGGAGAAGCACATGCAGTTTACCATTGGTTTGCAGGGGTAAAGTGTACAGAGTTTTACAGCCAGTAAAAACAGATAGGACAAATATCTGGTGGTACATCACACAAATATAATAATAACCTACAGAAATCAGCATACAATAGCTGTCTGCCATAAATAATTAGCACCTGACAATGGTGCCTGCTTGGCCAGTGATCCCTCTAACCCTGTTTTAGGATACCATATGAATGTCCAGCTCACTTACCCTTTGTCTTAATTATTCATGGCTGAGGACATAGAGCTGATTACAATCTTGGTGGATGGGATACTCAAACACAAACATGACGGATATCCCGTCCGCTGTATTACACGTTCCTTAGAATATAATGGAACTTGTATTACCATGGACGGATATCCGTCACTTTTGTGATGGAGTATCCCATCCCCAAAGATCGTAATCAGGCCCATAATTCTGCAGATCATTTCCAGGTGTCTTTAATTACTTCCCCGCCTTTGGAGTTGGTGGGTCCCCCGATAAAGGTAATTCTGGTAATTCCAGGGGTGGAGAGATGAAGAGGATTATTCCAAACGACCTGTAATGAAGTCCCTAAATCCTCTCTTCCTAAACCCAGTCATTGACAATTGAAGTGAATTCACCCTCATTTTGAGGATGTAAGAGTATGTAGTAATGCTTCCATTTCTGTAAGTGTACTATCACAAATGGTAATCATGATTTTGCTGCAAATTTAGCAAAAATTCTGAATAACAATGTGTCTGCATATTTTTATATTTTCATGAACTTGTAGGTACAGAGCTGGAACCAGTTTTTTTTATCAAGCATGATTATCCTGTGCAATTAAGTGGTATTACCACAATCTCAATGATGTAATATCACTTTTCTCTAAATTGCTCTAACTATTACTCTAGCACACAAAAACACTAATCTCATATTTAACTCAATTTTCTACCCATCCGTCTATCTCTGCAATTTTCTAAACTTGCAATAATATATTATATTCCAATAAGACACTTAGGGGTCGATTCCGATTCGGGCCGGAAAAAGCACCGACCGACTCGGATCCGGAAATAATACCGACCGACACGTACCTGTGGCGCCCGACACGCCAAGTACGATGCAAGGCGTGCAAAATCCGACCGACACGTACCGAACCCAAGTCGACCGACCGAGCCGCACGGAAAACAGCAATCCGGTCGGAAAAACATGCGAATCCAACCGACCGACACGCACCCGGAACAAATCCGACCGAACCGTACACGCGAACTCCAAACCGCAAAGTACGATGCAAGGCGCGAAAACCACGAGCGAGTCGGACGGAGGCCAAGCCGTACGACCGACACGCATACAAAACCGAGCCGAAGCAACACAAAACACCGTGACCGACGCGTACGCAGCATAGAAAACTGCACATACACAGCGTGAACGAAACGGAGAAGACCGTACGAGACAAATGCAGGGTCCGACTCGGTCACAAGAACGTTTCAACATACACAGACAGTACAAAGGAAAATTCACCCAAAAAAAGGCCAAACAAGCAATTACCAAGCCAATAAATACTGGGGGGTGGGGACAGAGAACAAAGACACACCCACAACTCCACCCATATAAAGGACACAAATCACAACCATGAGCCTTTGCAAATGCCATTCCACTGCCAGCACCCAAGAGAAAGCAACCACACACCCACAGCTCATCCCTCACACAAGCCACACACCATCAGCACACCAACAAATACCTACCTCACATACACCCAGCAAAACACACACTCACACACCCTCACCTGCACACCAACACACACATCACTCACCATCACCACCCATCACCATGCCCCCAAGAAGAATCCCAAGTTCCTAGATTGTGAATTGGAAGTCATGGTAGAGCGAGATCCTCAGGGTAGAGCCACAGCTGTTTGGCACACTGGTCCAACAGACCCCCATCTCCCAGAAAACCAAGATGTGGGAGAGGATCATCAACAGGGTGAACGCACAATCACCATGTCGGCGCACAAAGAGCGACATCCAGAACAGGTGGTATGACGTGCGCAGGAGGGTACGGGACCTGCTCAAAAAAGACTACATCAACAGCCAACGCACCGGCAGTGGCCCTCCTGCCAAGCCAATATACCTCAGGCCCTGGGAGGAGAAGGTGCGGGCCATCCTTCCGCCAGTGAGCGTATATGGACTAGAGGACATCCCAGAGCCTGGTGAGTACACAACAAATGTACACAATATACTGCCACAAAACACACACACATCACTGTCAAGGGAGAGTCAAACCATGCACTCATAGCAATTACACAGCAACCAGAACAGAATCATCCCAAAATGTGTATGTCAGTCAGATAAACACAACACATGCCATCAAAAAAGTCACATCCAACTGTGCCATCACATGTACAAACACAACTACAACTACAGCTAGGCAGTGGCACAAATAGAACTAACAAACACATCCAGACATGTAGCCACCACAACAACACCAACACACAGTGAAGACCACTCAAAGGAAGGAATTCTGTGTATGCTGGCCAAGTCAGTGTAGCCAATAGCATCATGGGAGTCGCAGTCACACATATTGCCCCCACAACTGTCCCATCAACACCACCATGAACCATGCGCACATCACAGGGAGTGGAGAAGGACTCACAAGATGGCTGACACTGGCAACTGCTGTGGGGAGCACAAGGCCCTGCTGGCAACTGTGCACCAACAAACAGCAGGACACCACTGACTGACATCCTGAGAGACAACTTACACTCCCTGCAATGCAAGCACGTTCCATGGTGGGATATCTGGCTAGCTGGATGGGAAGGAGGACTTGCAGCACTGACCATAGTCACAAGCACCTCCCCTCACACACACCCCCAACACAAACTCCACAGAACCCACCTGGTAGAATGCAATGCCCCCATCCTAACACAAGATCCCACAAAGAACCACCACCCTGGGTTATGTTGTGTGAAGCACAGGGACACTCTTGGGACTTTTAGCCAAACAACTGCCAGGACAACACTCCCAGCCATCCTGTCAGCACAGCCAGCCCACCCCACAGGGAAGCAGAGTCAAAAGGAAGGAAGCAAGGGCATGCTGGGAAGGGGGGTGGAGGTAATAGCATGATGGGAGTCGTAGTCACAGCTCTACATCCCCCACCACATGGCCCAGCAAGCTCACACTCACGCATGCACATCCCACAGAGAGTGGAAAGGCCCATCAAAGATGTCTGACACTGTTGCTGTGTCATGGGGAGCACAAGGGCATGCTGGGTACTTCACACCAACCAACAGCAGGACACCACTGTCAGCCATCTTGCCATTGCTCTCACACCCACACACACTGAACTCCCCACAAAAGCAAGTAAGTATGGGAATGCTGGGAAGTGGGGTGGAGGCAATAGCATGATGGGAGTCGTAGTCACAGACATAGCTCACCCCCACAACTGTCCCATCAACACCACCCTGAACCATGCTCACATCACAGGGAGTGGAGAAGGACTCACAAGATGGCTGACACTGGCTACTGCTGTGGGGAGCACAAGGCCCTGCTGGCAACTGTGCACCAACAAACAGCAGGACACCACTGACTGACATCCTGAGAGACAACTTCCACTCCCTGCAATGCAAGCACGTTCCATGGTGGGATATCTGGCTGGCTGGGTGGGAAGGAGGACTTGCAGCACTGACCATAGTCACAAGCACCTCCCCTCACACACCCCCAACACAAACTCCACAGAACCCACCTGGTAGAATGCAATGCCCCCCATCCTAACACAAGATCCCACAAAGAACCACCACCCTGGGTTATGTTGTGTGAAGCACAGGGACACTCTTGGGACTTTTAGCCAAACAACTGCCAGGACAACACTCCCAGGCATCCTGTCAGCACAGCCAGCCCACCCCACAGGGAAGCAGAGTCAAAAGGAAGGAAGCATGGGCATGCTGGGAAGGGGGTGGAGGCAATAGCATGATGGGAGTCGTAGTCACTGATATTGGTCACCCCCACAACTGTCCCATCAACACCACCCTGAACCATGCTCACATCACAGGGAGTGGAGAAGGACTCACAAGATGGCTGACACTGGCTACTGCTGTGGGGAGCACAAGGCCCTGCTGGCAACTGTGCACCAACAAACAGCAGGACACCACTGACTGACATCCTGAGAGACAACTTCCACTCCCTGCAATGCAAGCACGTTCCATGGTGGGATAACTGGCTGGCTGGGTGGGTGGGAAGGAGGACTTGCAGCACTGACCATAGTCACAAGCACCTCCCCTCACACCCCCAACACAAACTCCACAGAACCCACCTGGTAGAATGCAATGCCCCCATCCTAACACAAGATCCCACAAAGAACCACCACCCTGGGTTATGTTGTGTGAAGCACAGGGCCACTCTTGGGACTTTTAGCCAAACAACTGCCAGGACAACACTCCCAGCCATCCTGTCAGCACAGCCAGCCCACCCCACAGGGAAGCAGAGTCAAAAGGAAGGAAGCATGGGCATGCTGGGAAGGGGGTGGAGGCAATAGCATGATGGGAGTCGTAGTCACAGCTCTACATCCTCCACCACATGGCCCAGCAAGCTCACACTCACGCATGCACATCCCACAGAGAGTGGAAAGGCCCATCAAAGATGTCTGACACTGTTGCTGTGTCGTGGGGAGCACAAGGGCATGCTGGGTACTGCACACCAACCAACAGCAGGACACCACTGTCAGCCATCTTGCCATTGCTCTCACACCCACACACACTGAACTCCCCACAAAAGCAAGTAAGTATGGGAATGCTGGGAAGTGGGGTGGAGGCAATAGCATGATGGGAGTCGTAGTCACAGACATAGCTCACCCCCACAACTGTCCCATCAACACCACCCTGAACCATGCTCACATCACAGGGAGTGGAGAAGGACTCACAAGATGGCTGACACTGGCTACTGCTGTGGGGAGCACAAGGCCCTGCTGGCAACTGTGCACCAACAAACAGCAGGACACCACTGACTGACATCCTGAGAGACAACTTCCACTCCCTGCAATGCAAGCATGTTCCATGGTGGGATAACTGACTGGCTGGGTGGGTGGGAAGGAGGGCCGGCTGTCAACCAAACACAACCAATGCAGACCATGTTCACACCCCAAAAAATACATAGAAATGCCCAAATAATGCAGGACAATGTGCCACACCAATATCAACCCCTGACTGTGACGACTTAGGACAATGCAATGTACAGGCCCACACCCAGAGGCACAGTCACAACTGTCATGTGTGTCAACCATTGATGCCTGCAGAAACATAACATACATTGTGTGTGTCTCCCAAAAACAGGTGATGATGGGGACACAGCAGCAGATGCTGAAGAGTCCCAGTCCCAGGCTCAAGAGGATGCGGAGCTCACTGGCATCGTACAGCCTCTGTCCTCCTCGGACGATGAAGACCAACCTGGCACATCCGGTGCAAGTCTACATGCAGCACCAGTAGGACCACCAGCTGCAGCACCAGCAGGACCACCAGCTGCACCCCCTGCACCCACCCCTCCAACGACTGTCACCACAAATACCATCCCTGCCGACATGGACAGAACAAGGAGCAACACCAGCACAGGGACCCTGGACCAACCTGGGGCCATGGACACCACCACCACCACCAACCCCAAGGTGGACCAGGGTTATCTGTGCGTGCCACTGCACACACTGCACATTTCAGCAGGGGTGGTGGGAGGGGTGGGAGACAGGGGTCACTGCTTGCAGACGTTGCTGGTGTGCATGATGACCCACAACTGGTACGCATAGCTGATGCGTACCAGTCCAGCACCGGAGACCTCAGCCAGGTAGTGGGGCTCCTCAGAGACATGAAACAGCAGCAGGCTGCCCATCATGCACGCTTGGACTCCCACATGTCCCACGTGGAGTCACACATGTCCCGCGTGGACTCACACATGTCCCGCGTGGAGTCCAAGTGGGATGCACTGCATGAGATGACGGCTGTGCACAGGGACATTTTACAATGCCTCCGCCAGATGAACAGCAACCAGTCCACACCTCCCTGTGAGCCAACAACATCTGGTGCCGAACAAACTGCAACTGCCACAGGGAGGGAGGATGACTCTGGCGGAGAGTCCCCTGCACCGCAGCAGCCTGTACTTGAGGGGCCCCCAAGAAGAGGGGTCGTCCGAGGAGGGGCAAGTGAGAGGCCGATGGCCAAGCGCAACTCCCAGGAAGCCTGAACCTGTTCTGGATGTTCACCTTTGTGCACAGACTGTTCACCCTGTTGACGGCAACACTACTCCCACACATTGCATGGGGAGTACAAGTTGGACCAATGTGTCAGACAACTGTGGCCCCGATACTGGGGATTCTGTCTACCAGGACTTTCAATTCACCTAGGAACTTCGGATTGCACGATTTATGTACAGCACTACCCATCCTATGCACTATTCACACAAATGTATCACAATAAACACACTAATACACCATACTTGCCTCTGTTGTGATTCCAACGTGGATGCTGTTATGTGGATGATGAACTGCAAAATTACACTGTGTATGCGAACTGCAACAGCAAGGACAACACAGGCATGTGAGTAATAAAGGCAACGTGACACATATGAGGGAGACACACTACCAGGGCTACACAACACATACACACCTAGGCCATCTGACTCATTGCCTACACTGATGTTGCCAGGGAAGACGGTGCAATGCACAGACACCACACCCATTCCCAGTTGTAGTCAAGTAGCCCACAGGTGCAGTAAGCAAATGGCAGTCAAATGTGTGACCACAGACAACGCACATCACAAAGTGAAGCACAGGTTTATTACACAGTTGCAACATGTCGTAACCACTACAGATGCAAGGTAATCCCACCTGGCAGCGGGCACACAGTCAACAACTGTAGACGGAAGGAAGTCCATGGGTGTGGCGCACATCACCTGTAGGGACACAACAGCTACCAGCCTGGAAGTGCAATCACGTCGTCGGTGGACACAGTTGACCAAACGAATCTGAAAGTACCCTGTGAAGGACAGAAATGACACACAGTCAAAAGCAATGGAGTACAGGACAGAACAGCAAAACTCATGCACAATACATGTTACAAGATACCCACCCAGAACCAAGTTAGCATGTCAACACTGTTGGGGAGTACAGCCCACCTGTAAGCACACATCGCAACACACATCCAGTCAAGTAGCCCATGGACACACTCCAACAGCACCAGAGCACCACCTACACATCATGCCAACTCACATCATTGACATGACACCTCAGGATACTCACATTCAGCTAAAGAAGTTGGTGATGAGCTGTGTGCGGACATCACCATCATCATCATCATCATCGTCACTGGCATCGTGGTCCAGGCCAGGATCCTCCACAGGTGGCGGATGTTGGTCATTGTCATCCTGGATGAGAGGCAACTCCTTCCGCACTGCCAGGTTGTGGAGCATGCAGCAGACGATGATAATCTTGCACACTTTCGCAGGGGCATATGGGAGGGACCCTCCGGTCTTGTCCAGGCAGCGGAAGCGTCTCTTCAGGAGACCAAATGTCCGCTCAATCACTCTCCTGGTCCGACCATGTGCCTCATTGTAGCGCATCTGGGCTGGTGTCACAGGGTTCCTGAGGGGTGTCAGCAACCACGGCATGTTGGGGTATCCCGAGTCACCTACGGACAGACAAGTGCACATTAGCTGACTTGGAAAAGTGGGCGGAATACTACAGATCAGATCACACACAATGGCACAAAGTCAGTACACACCGACAAGCCAGGCACGCTGGTTCTGCATCTGTGCCATCATCCTGGGGATGCGACTACTCCTCATCACAAAGGCATCGTGTGCTGAACCAGGGAAATGGGCACACACGTGTGTGATGGTCATGTCTGCAAGACACACCACCAGTGCAATGACCGAGTGGTAGTGCTTGCGGTTCCTGTAGGCCTGCTCCTGGGCCTGTGGTGGTACCAAAGCCACATGTGTCCCATCAATGGAGCCAATGACATGCGGCATCCTCCCCAGGGCATAAAAGTCACTCTTCACGTCAGTGAGTCGTCGCAGTCTAGGGAAATAGATGTACCGGTTCAGGAATAGCAACATTGCCGCCAAAACATCGCGGAGCACACGGCTCAACATGGTCTGTGACATCCCACCAGCAGTCGCCACAGTATGTTGGAAGGTACTGGTGGCAAAGAAGTGTAGGGCTGCCATCACCTTCACCTTGGGGGTCAGCGCTGTAGGATACGGCCGGCCAGGCTGCAAATGTGGGGACAACTGCACTGCCAAATCCTCAATCAGCTGCCTGGTGAAGCGGTACCGTCGGATGCTGTCCCGTTCCACCATCGTTGCCAGGTCTGGGAATGGTCGATGGACAGCAGGAGCCCTGCAGTGCAGAGGAGAAGTAAGCAAGATTGTCAGTCACCCCACATATGCGGCATTGAACACACTCAATATCCCAACATACATCATTATGAGGCACAACTACATGAAGTGTGCAGTTCCGGAAGGACATGTATGGTACATACATGGCCAACATCTGTCAACACGGTCCAACAGGTGGCATCAATTAGTCCTAGGTTGGCCCATTGGATATCATGAGGCCGTGTCACAGTTCCCATCTCCTGCTGCCGTGTCACAATCACCCCCACAGTGACATGTGAGGACAGATGTGCCCCAGGCACCACAGCTCAACGACAGGTACATTCCCAGGGACCCTGTATTGCCACATGGACACTGGCATTACATGGAGTATCATGTATACACCACAGCAAAACAACCATGACCCCCACAGGTAGTGGCCCCACTTGCCACGGCAGGACAGACATGGACGTCTGTGACACACACACGCACAACATCAAAGTCCATGCACACACAACCTGGATGTGGAGACTGTCTCCCATTGTGCACATGAAATCAGAGACATTGTAAACACTACATGCACAAAGACTGTGGAGGACCATCACTATTGTGCCACTGGGACACCCTGGCTCAAACATACCATCCCACATGGGACTCACGGGGTATGTGACATGACATACACATACACCACTGTGAAATGTGACCATGGCACATGCACAGATATGAACAGTTGCACATCACAGTGGTCATGTACACGTAACACCCAGGATCCTGTCCCCATGAACACGTGCACAGCCTGGGGGTGGCTGCCCACCATGTGACACCCACAGGACAACATGTACACCAACATACACACAATAGGAAATGCAGCCTTACATGCCTTATGATAAAGTTTGGACAGGCTGTCGTGATGTAGGTGTGCCCCTCACTCCCTGGGAGCTATCTGTGGCTGGCATATGTCCATCTGAGACAGGCATGCTGACATATGCCAGTCACATGTACAGTGATGCGTTGAACAGCAATGGACCGGTCGGTTCCCCGGCCGGCCCATTGCATTCAATGTGTGCGGTGCACGCGTTGTACCCCTGTACGGCGTTGTACTGCAATGGACCGGTCGGTGCCCCGGCCGGCCCATTGCATTCAATGTGTGCGGGTACGCGTTGTACCCCTGTGCGCGTTGTACCCTGTACGCGTTGTACTGCAATGGACCGATCGGTGCCCCGGCCGGCCCATTGCATTCAATGTGTGCGGTACGCGTTGTACCCCTGTGCGCGTTGTACTGCAATGGACGGTCGGTGCCCCGGCCGGCCCATTGCACTCAATGTGTCGTGGTGCAGCGTTGTACCCCTGTACGCGTTGTACTGCAATGGACCGATCGGTGCCCCGGCCGGCCCATTGCATTCAATGTGTGCGGGTACGCGTTGTACCCCTGTACGCGTTGTACTGCAATGGACCGATCGGTGCCCCGGCCGGCCCATTGCATTCAATGTGTGCGGTACAGCGTTGTACCCTTGTACGCGTTGTACTGCAATGGACCGGTCGGTGCTCCCGGCCGGCCCATTGCATTCAACGTGTGCGGGTACGCGTTGTACCCCTGTACGCGTTGTACTGCAATGGACCGATCGGTGCCCCGGCCGGCCCATTGCATTCAATGTGTGCGGGTACAGCGTTGTACCCCTGTACGCGTTGTACTGCAATGGACCGATCGGTGCCCCGGCCGGCCCATTGCATTCAATGTGCGCGTGCACGCGTTGTACCCCTGTACGCGTTGTACTGCAATGGACCGGTCGGTGCCCCGGCCGGCCCATTGCATTCAATGTGTCGCGGTACGCGTTGTACCCCTGTACGCGTTGTACTGCAATGGACCGATCGGTGCCCCGGCCGGCCCATTGCATTCAATGTGTGCGGGTACGCGTTGTACCCCTGTACGTGTTGTACCCCAATGGACCGATCAGTGCGCACCCATTGAAAATGGGCTTGCCTGGCAACGGACGCGTTTTCGAATTTCGAACGAGTCGGTTGCTGGAAAATCAGTTGGTCACCCACAACAATGTTGCAAAATCATGTATGTCATGAAGTTGAAGATTTGAAGGATGCTGTGGGCGTGTTTTGGTGCTGCTATTCCATGGATTGGCCAGATTCAGAAGATGCAAACGACTTGGACCTATCACTTTGGACACAAGGGACAGTATCTGCCTCTCAAGCACATATATATTGCTGGCTGTTCCCCTGAGAGCTCACTTGCCTGCACTACATGCTCCAGGACGACATCTGCCACTGCACTGCTGCTGTCTCTGCCCCTCTGGACCCTGCAATGGCACGTACTGTGGAGAGAGCCCCAGCCTTCAGCCTTGAAGAGAACCAGGCCCTGCTGGACAGCCTACTTCCACAGTACAGCAAGCTGTATGGGACACCAGGGGAGCAGGTGAGTGTTCTGTGCACTGCCTTTCTGAATGTGCATATTGTCTGACTAGCAAGGCTGAAAGTCTGCACGCCACTGGCTAGCAGGCTCACTGAGTAGTTGTCACCCCCATAGTGTGTAGTGACATGCACTGGACAGGTATGGTGCAGTGACAGTGCATTTGAACAAGGTTTTACTTCCCATGCAATGATACCATGTAGTGACGTCTGGCAAACTGTCCATGGGCAGCTTTGCACTGCCTGTGTACATCATGTGCCCCTATGATTGAGACATGTATATGCAACTGTGTCATGCACGGATATGTTGCATGTGTAGTAATGGCCTTTTCACTTTGTCATCCTGACAGGTTAATGCCCATCGGAAGCAGGAGATCTGGAAGGACATCGTCCGGGCCGTCCGGTCCATGGGGGTCTACAAGCGCCAGATCCGCAACTGCCAGAAGAGGTGGCAGGACCTTCGGGGCTGGACCCGGAGAATTGCACGGGTCCAGCTGAAGCTGTCGCCTCCTCGCAGGAGGGGCGGAACACGGACCCTGACCCCCACATGCTCCAGATCCTGGCGGTGGTGTTTCCAGACCTGGATGGGCAGCTGAAGGCCAGACAGCAGCAAGGAGGGGTGAGTCAAAGACTGCACTGTGAACTCTGTATTACATGCTTTGTGCCCTCCTCTGGCCTGGTTCAACTGCCACAGTGCAGCAGTCATGTTGTCCAGGAGCCATGTCCCTCTATTGTGCACTGCCCCCTGCTCATCTGATACCCAGGTGTGGCCCTTACATTCAGGGAATTGTGTCACTTGGGACTGTGTCCTTGCAGTTTGCTTCACTAAAGGTGGGGGACAGCATCTGTTTCCCTAACTCTGTTGTGGGCATCATGGGTGGGTCCATTGTTCACACAACGCCTGTGTTCGGACATGTAATCTGCGTGTTGCTTTGATATGCGGTCCACTTGCTGAGCTGAGCCACCACATGTGCCTGGGGTATGTGGCACACGCCCATGCAGCGGGTGGGAACAATGTTTGGGCCCCAGGAGTGTGCAGATTACGTGTGTCACACATACATAGCCAGCTATCCACTGTCCAGGGCTCATCCCTCATTCATGTGGAGCAGGACAGTCATGCCTACTCCAGGCCATGCAATGCACGCTGTACTCCCACTCCCGTGTATCAGCTGACACATTGTGCGCAGTGATTTGACCCCTCAGGTGTCTGCCTCTGTGTCAGTGTGCTGTGGATTAGTTGCCAGGACTGCTGGGGTGTTTCTTGGTAGGGGCTCAGCATGCCCCTGGAGATGTGACCATAGGAGACGATACTTGTGTGTCACATAGGTGTTTGATCAGCTGCCCGTGCAGACTGGGGTATGCGAATGTGAAGTTCAGGCAGCTGTTCCCCATTCACAGCAGATTGTGAGGGGCTCAGGTTCAGAGGGTAGTGTCACAGGTCTCCCATATGTCCAATAGGTATGACCTGGACAGATGAGGGTTAAGATGATGTGTTGTGTGTGGGATGTACATGTGCACTTGTGCAGCTCCAGGACTTGCATTCCCCATGACCTACTATTGTGACACAGTGCATAGTGTTGTTGTCTGGCTGCCAAGTCATACATCACTGAGACAGTGATGTATGACTTAGCAGTCATGCCTCTGCCATGGCATGTGTCAACTTATTGGTGGTCCTGCAGGGGAGTGACATGTGCTACATGCACACCATTGTGGCGATGGCTATCAGGACATGGGTGCATCATGGTGTCTGTCACTGGTATGCATCACATGCATTTCCTATTTGACTCTGGGCATCCCTTTCATCCGGAAACCTGTACTGACTCAGTGGCAAGAGCTGTGATGTGTGCATGTCCACATGCCACACCGTGTCCTCTGCACTGTCCAACTACTGTGTACTTGGTGCATGTGTCCACACTGGGGTGTTGCAATCCAACAGACACCAGACAGATGGGTGCAAGGCCATGTGGGATGTGAGTGCCATGCTTGGCATCAGACTGACAATTGGCTTCTCCTGTTCAGTTAGGGCACTTTTAGCAATGTACAACTAATGATGCCAGGGCTTGCTCTGTAATGTGCTGTGCTCACAGTTGTGTGTGCGTTTGGTGCAGATGTCTGTCTGTTTCCCCATTGTTTGCAGATACATCCACGGCCATGGAAGGGGACAGCTCCATGGACCAGGAGGAGCCAGAGAGCCAGACTGGGTCAGCAGCCGAGGAGTGGTCGGAGGGACCCAGTGGCACGGAGGGCGAGGGGAGCCACACCGAGGAGTCCTCAGCACCATCCACCTCAGCTGAGGACCAGAGCAACTCGGAGGATGACTCCCTTATGGAGGCGGGTGTCAGCAGCCACCACACCCCAGCTAGTGTTGTTGTCCCCGCCACCACCGCCCTCCCATCGGCTCCCATTCCCCAGGTCCGTGGAGGCTCCCATGTTCGGGAGCGTGTCTCCTTTGGGCCAGGCACCGCACCCCCTGCCCCTGTGTCCCCTGCTGCCCTGAGTGAGGAGTCTGTGTACCTCCTTCGCCAGCTCCATGTAGGGCAGACAGCCATGCTGAGTGTCCTCCATGCGCACACCGCTCTGTTGACTCAGCTGGTGTCGTTCATGGAGGGCATCTCATCGGGCATGTCTGACCTACAGAGGGGCAATAGGTCCATGGACTCCTCCCTGACGGCAGCAGTGTCCCTCCTCAGACAGTCCCTCACCCCTCCTGCCTCTGCTCCATCCACACTCCCCAGCACCTTACCCGTCCCAAGCACACACACACCAGCACAGGCACACACCAGCACACACACGTCCAGCACACAGACACACACGCCACAAACAAAACGCACACGCACGCACAGTCAGGGGACTGAAACCAGACTCACAGGGGATGGGGCCCTGGTACACACACACGCATCCACGGGCACTGCGCAGTCCTCAGTTGCCTCTCCCTCCAAAGCACCCTCCCTTGCCTCACCTGCAACCCCAAAGACCCAGCGCCTCTTCCTCAGTGACCTCGGCCTCTTCCCCTCCGATCCAGCTGCTCCAGCATCCAGGGGGAAGAGGAAGCCCCCCACACGGAGCAGAGTGCCCCTCGCCCCCAGACACCCTCCCCCAGGCGCAGACAGACTGAGGCCCCCACCCGCAAGTCCCCCGGAGTGGTAAGAGCAAGACCCGCCGCCGCCCTGCAGCTCAAGCACCATCCTCCATCCCTCAGGCCCCCACTCCACAGGTGCCCCCACCACACCCTGCCCCAGGTTCCCCCACCCACAGATATACCATCCCCAAGAGGATCCAGCCTTCTCCCCCTGCCACTTGCTCTCCCGGCACCACCCCCCGCTGCGCTTGTCTGTACCACTGATGTGGTGAGGGTGTCCTCCCCCTCTGTCCAGCCCACCTTGCCTGTTCCCCATTCTCCTCCCCTGGTGGTAGGCACTGCAGTGGAGTCCACTACCACCCTGTCTGACTTGGGCACTGCAGTGGCGGACCTGTCCACTCCATCTGCAGGGTCCACTGCAGTCGTGCCGGCACCCACAACATCTGAGCCATGCCCCCAGTTGTGCCGGCACACACCATGTCAGACACCTCCACTGCAGTTGTCAGTGGCTCTCCAGCACCCACCACCCCTTCCCTGCTTCCTCCTGGTGAGCCCTGATCCTGTCCCTGCGGTGCCTGGCCTACCCCCCCCCGGTTGCCCCTCCTAGTGGATTGTCCCTGGTTTTGTGCAGGCATGTGTAGGGTGGCATCTGCCACTGCATCCACTTGTGACTTTGTTGATGGACTGGCCATTGGCCTTTGTTTATTTTCTACTGGACTTCTACTTTTAATGCCACATATGCTGAATAAAGCAACTTTCTGTTCTCTAGTGCTTTTGCTTCTGATGTACATGATGTTGATGATGCTAACCATGCCCTTGCTGCAGTGATGGTGATATTTGGTATAATGATAATGAAGTGTTACTGTGCAGGAACCCATGTGGTCCAGGGGGAATGTGTCCTATCCTGTGGTGTATCCATGTCATCCATAGCAGCATCTGAGGGTGTCATGTGTTCAGTATTTGGCAATGGGATTTCCTACTTAGATTGCCTATTTCACATCTGTGGCTTCCACCCCTGCACATCTGTTGTGCCTGCCATTGTTCAATTCGTCTACTTCCCTGACCGTGTGGCCATCTCCAGTGGACATGCAGGTTTGGGCATCAATGGGGAAGGACTCATCTGTGTTGTCAGTGCAACATTGCTATACAAGTGTGTTGGATCTGTGCTGATGATTCCGTTGGCACTTCCATGACCAGGCTGATGTTACGGGAGCCCTCATTTGGTGCTAATTGTTGATTGTGTGACCAAGTGCTCAGCTGACATGATGGGGCCCTACTGAGGCAACATATGGCACAGCTTTCCTCACACAGGAGTGGAGTCCCCTCATGGCAGTGTGTACTCCTGTGACATTGCCTGCGCCCAAGGTGTGTGTTGTATGTGCATGTCTGTGTGTTCACTTCCGTTTAGCTGTGCATGCTGTGATCTCTAGTGTTGTACCTGTTTGTGATGCTAGCTGAGTTGAGTTATGTTCCCCCAAAGTCTTCTCCCTGGGTTCTCTGTGATGTGGGTGCATGGCACATTACTGGTCATCAGGGTGTCACCCATAGGTGTGTTTGCTGTCAGGGCTGAGTTTGTGTGCAGACGCAGATGGGTCACAGTCAGGTTTCCCCTTGGCACTTGTTGTTTGCCCCTGTCATGTGATTTCCAGTTTGTGTTATCTTTCAGTGATTGTGACTAGGCCTGGGCGGAAAACTACGCTACGCTCGCGTAGTTTGCGAAGTTTGCGCTACTTCGCACTACGCGAATTGCACGTAGCACAGTGCAAACACGCGTAGCGTAGTGCAGCGGTCATTTTGCTTGCTCGCGGTCCTCAACGTCAAGTTGGCGACCGCGAGCAAGCTAAATGACATCCCGGCGAGACTTTTTCTCGTTCGCGATCAGCAACATCAAGTTGCCGATCGCGAGCGTGGAAAATAAACCTCCGGCGAGATTCTCAACGCGGGAGGTCAGGTTTCTCATTACGAGTGGTCGCGTATGCTCGCGACCGCTCGCGATGAGAAACTACCAGTCCGCGTTGAGAAAGCTGCCGCTCGAGTAAAAATCGACTCGAGCGGCAGTAAAAGACAGCTTCGCACTGTGCAAGATGCCGTTTTCAATGATTGCACAGTGCGGACAAGCATCCGGCACTGTGCAATCATTGCGAACACGCACTACGCAGTTCGCGTAGTGCTACGGCGTAGCTCGCGTAGTGCGAACTGCACTTTGCGTAGCTTCGCGAGCGTTACTCGCGAACTACGCCCAGGGTTAATTGTGACACGTTGTGTGTGTGACTGCTGGCACTCCTCAGGGTCCGGGCTGCAATGTTGGTTGTTGTCTATGTGTGTTCTTTGTGGGTGACCTTGGCTTCTTCATTGGTGTGTGACTGTGGCTGGGATCCCATTGGTTGGTGTGGTATTGCCGTCATGTCCATGTACAGCGTAGTGTGCAGTGTGTCAGACATTCAGGAGTCTTGTTGAGTGCCCATGTGTGATGTGTTTCTGCACCTTGGTTCCCACCCACCATCCTGGAATAGTCATGGGTGCATGTGCAATGTCACCAGTGCATGTGTGCTTCACTGCTGCACATTGTTGGAGGTCGAGGGGTGTGGTGTTGAGTGTGTGCAGATGAGAGTTGTTGCCCGGCTAGGCCCCTGCCTCCATGTTGGCCTTGGCTTACTGGCCATGCTGTTTGATTTGGGCTTGTGTAGGTGTGATGGTAATTAGTTGCTCAGGACACATGACTGTGGTTCACAGTGTGAACCACATTTAGCTTTGTCATCACAGTGGGATTGTAATGCAGCCCAGGGTCACCACATTGTGGGGGCCCTGGGGGTGGTGCTGTGGTGTGTCTGTGTCTTGCTGTGTCAGTTGCTGTCCCTACGTGCCTGTGTGACATGTGTGATTTGTGCTCCCTCTCATCTGACAATGCCTGCTTGCCCACATAGGGGATTTGGATCCATGAGTTACCTTTGTGTGGCACTGTATGCACATCTGTATGATTGGTATTCAAGACTCCTCATGTGTTGTGTGGTTGCCTGGGGACACTGGCACCCCCCTCACCTGTTGTGTATGATGTGCAGTGTGGGTCTGCCTGTTTGTGTTTGTGCATCTGCACCACTGCATTGGCATATCTTGGGTGTGCCATTGGCTGTATGTAGTTTGGTGGCTTTCCCCTGCTGTCCCTGGGACTCCTAGGTCATCGGTCAGCACAATGATCATGGTTTGTGTGTCCCATTGCTGCCATGGTATGGTATCTGTTCACCTCACATCTGCAGTCTCCACAGGGTATCTGCATGTGTGTGCCCATTGGTGCAAATATGTGGGTCTGCATTCTGATGGTCACTTCTGTCATTGTGTCATTGATGATTGTTGACGGTGTCAGCCCCCATGGGTGTTGTTTGTCTGCACATGGCCAAAGGTATGTCTTATTTGCACTGCAGTATTTGGCTCCCCCAATTTATGTTGCAATGGGACACATACACTACTTTGCCACTGATGTGTTTGTTGTTCTGTGACCAGGAATCATCCATGCAGTTTGGCAGTTGCACCTCTTTCTTTGTCAACACTTACCTTTTGGTCACTGTGATGATGGGGGTTTGGACCCCATTGCCACAATGTTCAAAGTGTGCTTCAGCTATGGACCCCACACTTACATTTTGGTCACTGTGATGATGGGGGTTTGGACCCCATTGCCACAATGTTCAAAGTGTGCTTCAGCTATGGACCCCACACTTACATTTTGGTCACTGTGATGATGGGGGTTTGGACCCCATTGCCACAATGTTCAAAGTGTGCTTCAGCTATGGACCCCACACTTACCTTTTGGTCACTGTGATGATGGGGGTTTGGACCCCATTGCCACAATGTTCAAAGTGTGCTTCAGCTATGGACCCCACACTTACATTTTGGTCACTGTGATGATGGGGGTTTGGACCCCATTGCCACAATGTTCAAAGTGTGCTTCAGCTATGGACCCCACACTTACATTTTGGTCACTGTGATGATGGGGGTTTGGCCCCATTGCCACAATGTTCAAAGTGTGCTTCAGCTATGGACCCCACACTTACATTTTGGTCACTGTGATGATGGGGTTTGGACCCCATTGCCACAATGTTCAAAGTGTGCTTCAGCTATGGACCCCACACTTACATTTTGGTCACTGTGATGATGGGGGTTTGGACCCCATTGCCACAATGGTCATGGCCTGCTTGCATTGTGGGTGCCACACACATATATGTGTGGCACATGTGCTAGGGGGTCACATTGTATGTTCAAAGTCATGTTCGGTGTTGTAGGCATTTGACACAGTCTACACACGCTTGTCATGGTGTTGGGGGATGTCTTCTTCTTGCATTCCCTAGGTTGTGGTGTGCTGGTTGTGTCATGCATTGTCCATCCTATGAGTGGGGGTGGTAGTAGTGGTAGGCATCCAGCCCCCTGGCTAAGGGTGGTAGTAGTGGTAGGCATCCAGCCCCCCCTGAGTGAGGGTGGTAGTATTGGTAGGCATCCAGCCCCCCTGGCTAAGGGTGGTGGTAGGCATCCAGCCCCCTGGGTGAGGGTGGTAGTAGTGGTAGGCATCCAGCCCCCTGGGTAAGGGTGGTGGTAGGCATCCAGCCCCCCTGGGTGAGGGTGGTAGTAGTGGTAGGCATCCAGCCCCCTGGGTGAGGGTGGTAGTGGTGGTAGGCATCCAGCCCCCTGGGTGAGGGTGGTAGTAGTGGTAGAGCATCCAGCCCCCCTGGCTAAGGGTGGTAGTAGTGGTAGGCATCCAGCCCCCCTGGGTGAGGGTGGTAGTAGTGGTAGGCATCCAGCCCACCCTGGCTAAGGGTGGTGGTAGGCATCCAGCCCCCCTGGGTGAGGGTGGTAGTAGTGGTAGGCATCCAGCCCCCCCTGGGTGAGGGTGGTAGTGGTGGTAGGAATCCAGCCCCCCCTGGGTGAGGTTGGTAGTAGAGGTAGGCATCCAGCCCCCCCTGGCTAAGGGTGGTGGTAGGCATCCAGCCCCCCCTGGGTGAGGGTGGTAGTAGTGGTAGGCATCCAGCCCCCACTGGCTAAGGGTGGTGGTAGGCATCCAGCCCCCTGGGTGAGGGTGGTAGTAGTGGTAGGCATCCAGCCCCCCTGGGTGAGGGTGGTAGTAGTGGTAGGCATCCTGCCCCCTGGGTGAGGGTGGTAGTAGTGGTAGGCATCCTGCCCCCTGGGTGAGGGTGGTAGTAGTGGTAGGCATCCTGCCCCCTGGGTAGGGGTGGTGGTGCGCATTCAGGCCCCTGTGTGCATATGTGGCATTGGTGATGGGCATCCCGCCCCTATGGTGCTGCTGTTGCTGGTGTAAGTATATTCTGCATCCCTCTGTGTGTGTGTGATGTGTCGTGTACGTGTTGTATGTGTTTTGTGGTTGGTGTCTGGCTTACCTTCTGCGCCGTACGCGTCCGTGCCTGTTCCGGTAGTAAATGTAGAATATTGGTATGATCGGGACGAAGGGATTCATGGTTGGTTCGTGTCGTTCGTCCTTCTCGTTGCTTCGCGTCGTCCTCGTCGCTTTGCGTCGTCCTCATCGCTTCGCCTCGTCCTCGTCGCTGGCGTGTTCGTCTCGGAGCCGTGGATCGTGTTGTGGCGCGAATCGGAGCTTATGTGCGCCTCTCCCGGATGCTTTGATGTGCCGTGCGTAGCGGCGGGTTCGGCGCGTACGGAGAGCGCATCGTACTCGTTCGGCCGGACGGAGCTGCATATTTCCTTCCGTGCGACTCGATTCGGCGTTTCCGGATTCGCCTCGGTCGGGGAACAGGATCTGGTTTGGGTGAGTACGGCTCGGCCGGATTCTTTGCTGTTGTGCGCATCGTACTTACTCGTTCGGTGTGCTGTACGGATCGGTCGGGAAACAGGCTTTCGCATGGCTTTTTTCCCGACCAAATGGTATTGGGTGCGCCTCCGACCGACATCGGAATCGGCCCCTTAGCTGCTCACAACACTCTTTTGTATTTGTACCCTTCCTGCCATACCTCCTTGCAATGTCTAGCCAAGTAGGATTACTTCAAGCAAAGTACAGTAGGAGAATGTAGGTGGGAAGTAGAGCCGAGATGAGGAAGAGAAGGATTAGTGTAGTGAAGTTCTCCAGTAAGTATCCTGGGCATTAGCATGTTTCTTCCTGCTATATCTGATAATCTGTGATTTTTTTAGGATGTTCCATGTGGTAACACAGACTTTGACAGACAGAGTCAACATGACTGTTGATACATTGAGTTCATTAGTGACTGTACACACCGCACTCTGCACTGCCAAGCCAAGGGTTGTAATTTCACTGTTGCCCACCCTTAGTCAGTAGTGTGACCTAAAGATGTGTGGTTGACTATATAGTTGTCCTACATAATACCTACTACCATAGCTGTCCTACATACTACCTACTACTTATATGCTAGGGGGCCAATTTACTAACATTTTTCGCATCATGGATGCACCACTTTGTTGCCGCAGCCACAACACAAAATGCTATTTATGGTTTACAAAGCCACACAAATCAGATTTTCGTGGGGTTGCATGGATTTTTTCCCAAAGAGTAATGCAAGGCAAAGAATAGTGCTGCCTTGTGTTACTTAGCATTAGGGAGGCAATCCATAGTTGGAGCATAGGCATTCCCACGCATCCACTCATGGATTTTGGCACATTCACAGATTTGCTAAAGCTTGTAAACCTGGGAATGCGTCAAAAAGCTATGCCTTTCTGAACCAGGCATAACAAGGAAAAATATCTTTATTTCTCCAATGTACTTTTTCTTCCTACATGTGCTGCATTCTGCAGCACGCAAAGAAAGAGGAAAATGCCTTCAAGGATTACTTTTGTGCAGGAATGTATCCCATCCTGCACAAAAACAATCCTGTCTGTAATGCAGGCACCCTTGCACCATGCTGCAAAGGTGCCTGCATTAGCGCTAGGTAGCACACAGTGCACGAGCACTAGGAGGCAGCAGAAGTGTTCCATATGTTAGTTGATATGGCATATTTCTGCTGTCTTCCATTCATGGAATGCAGCACATCATCTTTGCTTGCTGCCTTGCGTTCATTAGTACATCTAAGAAACTGTTCTACAACAATTCCATGCATTTTGTCTACTGTCCTTGAGTCATAAAAGGCAAAGGGGCATACTACTATTTGTTTTCCAATGTTGTGGTTTTCCCTACCTTTGGTGCCTCAGTCTAAAGTATGCAAAAAAGTGATGGATCGAATGCTTGAATTATTCTCAGGCACTGGAAATTACTCAGGCTGCATCTCAAACCACTGGTATTTTGCACACCATGTCGCCTCAGTTTGGACCCAGCTTTATACAAATGAGTCGAGACCCTGCTCCAATCGGAATGGTCCAGCCCCAACTACCAAGCCAGGTCCTCCCTGAACCAAAACACAGGCAACGCAGGAGTGGTTTCAACCTACTTATGGACTCATAAGCCTGGTACAGCTTGGTTCCAGTGACACAGTGTGCACAGGACCGACGTCTGGGCGTACCGAATCCACTTATGGCAACACACTAGAGTATACAAAACAGTGATGGATGGAATGCTCAAATTAGTCTCAGCCACTGGTAATTACTCAGGCTGCATCCCAATCCATCGTTATTTTGCACACCAGGTCAACTCAATTTTGTCCAAGCTATATACAAATCAGTCTTGACTCTGCTCCATTCAGAACAGTCCAGCCCAACTGCCTTCCCAGGTCCTCCCTGAACCGGAACACAAGCAACCCAGGACAATTTTCGTCCTAGTTATGGGCTCGTCAGCCGGGTACAGGTTGGTTTCAGTGACACAATGTGCATGGGACCCACATCTGGACATATCCGTCCCACTTAGGACAACACACTATAGTATACAAAAAAGTTATAAATGGAATGCTTGAATTAATCTCAGCCACTGGAAATTACTCAGGCTGCATCCCAATTCATCGTTATTTTGCACCCCATGTCATCTCAGTTTGGACCCAGCTATGTGCAAATCACGCTTGACCCTCCTCCAAACGGAACAGTCTGGCCCAAACTGCCAGGCCAGGTTTTCCCTGAAATAAAACATTAGCAAACCAGGAGTGCTTTCGCCCTAGTTATGGGCTCATCAGCCAGATACAGCTTGGTTCCAGTGACACAGTGTGCACTGGAGGATTAATTGTGTTAGAGGATGGCTTAAAAAGAAATTCTAGGGGGTGTGGCCAATATGGCGGCTGGCTAGGATGTGCCTGAGTGGAGCTCCATCCTCACCACCTGTAAAGCATCGCTCAGAGCCCTCACCCACCGAGATACTTTCCCCTGTTGATGCCGGGGGTCACTGGTAGCCCAAGTCGTCAACAAATGAGGATTCGGCACCCCCGCGGCTGGAGTATCTGCAGGGTAGTCAAACACGCGGAGGCCGTGGGACCTGCTGGCGGCTTGAGCAACGAGATAGCGCCCTCCAGTCTACGGACCTGTGGATTCCCCGTCCTCGATGCCTTGCTGTGCCCAAGGGGTAAGGCAAGCGGCCCGGTGTGAGGCCCTGTGCTGCTCCTGTGTCCTTCTCCAAGGACGCCCAGGGGGCCTGCAGGAGTGAGGAGCTATGAAGGAGCTCCTCTCCTAAACTGGGGGCACTGCTCTGCCCCCCTTCCCCTGAAGAGATATTGTCACGGGAGTGGACAGGTAGCAGTGAGGAGCGGAACCCCCACTCCCTCCTTGTGGATGGCCCATGTGGCCCTTTGGGACCATCTGGGGCCTGCCTTGTGGCCTATGCACACACCAGCCAGACCTGCAGTATAGAATGACAACAGCAAGGCCTCCAGAGGCTTGGAGGTAAGCGACCTGGGCCGCAGCAATGCCCGAACTGAGAGCCTTCCTTAGATGCTGTGGGCCTGTTGTTGTTGTTGGCCCCTGGACTACCCGGCCCAGATCCACATTGCTCAGTCGAGTGCTGTGTGGCCCTGGAATTGCTCCCACACCCACTCATATGCTGGGAAAAGTTCCTCCGCCATCCTGTGACTAGTACTCATTGGGCCTTCTGGGAGTGCCACAGGGACTCTCCTCCACCCCTGCTTGCTCTGCTGGCCCAGAGGCTGGCCTGGTTTGAGGGGGTGAGACAGGGCCCGGTGTTCCTTCTTGGGACAGCCACGTTCCCGCCCTCCTTGTTTCTGGTATGGACCTTTCTGTGCTGCTTCCCCAGTTTTCTTGAGTGAGACCTGAACTGGGCTCTGTAGATATGGTCTTCCCATCGACAATAAGGTGAGTGGTTCTGTTGTGAACTTTAACGATCAACTGAGTGTGAGTGGAACGGGATTTGAGGTGACCTGGTTTTTCTTCGATGTACCCGGTCCCTTGCTGGACTCTGCCCTAGGTGCTGCAACTGTTTTTGGTCAAACTCTGCACCATGTCTACAACAAAGGGTAAAAAAGACAGCTCCCTGAGAGATATGTTTACCAGACACCCTGGGGGAGCTACAGGCGACATGACAGCTATGGCAAGCACAGAGTCTCCGAATGAGGCTGAAGGCGTAGAGAGCCCGGTCACCCACACGTTCATGGAGTCCTTGTTTACATCTCTACATGAAGACCTGCATGTGATCAAGAGATACCTCTCCTCTGACTTACGCAACGTCTGCAAAGACTTGGACGAAGTAGGGGAAAAGGGTTGCTGCCTTGAAAATTGAGCTATGAGGAAGTAGCGGGACTACAGCAGGAGGTACTCCACCTCCAGGAACAACAAATTGACCTCCAGGCTTACGTCGAAGACATTGAAAATAGGTCTAGAATATACAATATTCGAATTCAAGGTGTTCCAACTGACGCAGAACATGCCGATCGGGAAGAATGCATGCAAGCTCTGTTTCATTTCATCTGAGGGACTCTGGCCAAAGTGGCAATTAAACTGGATAGATGTAATCAAGTTGGATTGCCAAGGTAGGAGAGGAACCCCCACGGACATCCTGGTATGTGTTGATGATTTTCAAACTAAAGAATCTATCTTGCTTAGTGATGATCACACTACAAAAACAGCGCGCCTTTTGCACAGTCACATACCACCTGAGGAACACTAGCATCTCCTACTCTTGGGGTCATCCGTTTCGAATAATCTTTCTCCATGAAGGCAGAGTTCACCAAATAAGATCCCTCTCTGAGGCTTGCAGAGTTCTTGGTATAGATCACCCCTGCCAAGATGCTCATCCTTCTGGCACACAAGATCGTTTGGGGTCACACCCATATCACAGGCTCTGACATAAATCTTCTCCTGATGGCTTTCACCCTGAGACCATAGCACGGGAAAAGGAGGCCGTGCTGTGCACTTTGGTGCAGGGACTGAGGAATCTTGAACCCAGGGACATTAGACTTCATGCCTTTTCCTCTGCGGTGGGTTTTGGGGTGGTTGGGACGGACTGCAAGGCTCTAGCGATTACTGGACTGTGGATT
This sequence comes from Calotriton arnoldi, assembly GCA_963921515.1. Taxonomy (NCBI): domain Eukaryota; kingdom Metazoa; phylum Chordata; class Amphibia; order Caudata; family Salamandridae; genus Calotriton; species Calotriton arnoldi. The sequence continues at coordinate 512,396 of CAWUFW010012089.1, forward strand.
CCCGATGGAATCATCCTCCATTGATGTTCCCATGTTTGATGGACATGTTACGATTGTTTGCAGACTGTTTTTCCTTATTTACTTGTTTTTTGGGGGTATTTTCCTTTTTCTTCTCACTGTGAGATCCAATCTAGGCTTGTTTGCACATCTGATTCTGGCTTCCTGTACTGGGTGTCACGCTTCTATTGTGTGCCTCACACACCGGGGGTGAGCCCCTTCAGAACTTTACTTCCCAACTTAGGGGCCGATTCCGATTCAGGCCGGAAATCTCCCCGACCGAGCCGGACCCGGAGAGATTTCCGACCGAATCGGACCCTAGCAGTCCGACCGAACCAGTACGATGCGCACGTATGCTATCGGACTCGATTCGGTCGGACTCCCATTGACTCAATGGGCACGACGCGAACAAGGGCGCCCCCTACAGCGTGTTCGCGTTGATGCGGGTCGCACCGTGCATGCACGTGTAGGGGGGACCCATGGGTCCCCCCTGTGTGCGACTCACGCGCCTACGCTTCCAGGGGGGTCCAACACGGACCCCCAAAGTGCTGCTCCGACAGCTCCTTGGAGCCGGACTGCGCGAGTCTATCGGAGCGGTCGAGGTGCGCATCGTACTTACCCGGCCGCGCGTTGCGCGTTGCGCGTCGTCCCCGTGCGAGTCGGTCGGAGCGGTCGGGTCCTGCGAACGAGTCGGTCGGGGATTTCGCGACCGCACGCATCGTACTCGCTCGCCCGGACGCACGTACGACTCGGTCGGGAAATAGGGCTCCGAATCGGATCCGGTTAAGCCGAATCCGATTCGGTGCCCTACCGGCCGAGATCGGAATCGGCCCCTGAGGCTCTTAGGGCTCAAGTTTGTCAGCCTCAATGTCTGGGGCCTTAATAATCCCACCAAGAGATCAGCCATCCTCTCTCGCCTTGAACAGTCAGGTGGTGATATCTGTCTCTTCCAGGAGGCCCACCTTGTTGCTAAAGATGTTCACAGAATGCAGTCCTACTGGTTTCCACGTCAACATTGGTCTTCTGGTTCATCTGAAAAGGGTGGGGTTGCCATTCTCTTTTCAAAACACATCTCAGGGGAAATCCTGACTACTGTTGCGGAAGTCAAGGGACTCCTCCTTGCACTCCGTCTTGAGATAGGCTCCCTTCACTTCACTCTAGGTAATGTTTATGCTCCTAATGAACATCAGGAGTTCTTCCTCACACACTCACTGGCCTCTGTTCTTCAGACCCCTGACGCTTCCATAGTGGTTGTGGGCGACATGAATCTAGTCATGAACTCTGACTTGGACCATTCCGGCCAATGCTCCACTCAGACCGGGGCCTTCTCGCTTGAGGGTCTGCGCTGGTTGGCATACTGTGGCCACGGCTGCATCTCTATACTAGAGACTATGGGCCCGATTCACAAAAGTAATCTGAGACAAAATCCTTGTAAGTTTTGGTCTTAAGTTTTGGTCTTAAGTTTAACTTAAGACCAAAACTTAAGTTTAACTGAGACAAAATCCTAACTTTACTACTCCTAAATGCCCTTTGTGAATACCGAAAGTCGTAAAGTTAGGATTTTGTCTCAGATTACTTTTGTGAATCGGGCCCAGCACGTTTTTCCCTGCTGCCCATAAGACATATGCACGTATTGATAATTTTTTCGTCACTCGACTGTACTAGATCTCATCTCTGATGCTACAATTAATCTGCGCTCACTCTCAGATCATGCACCTATTTTCTTGACGATTCGGCTTCCTATTTCCCCATCTTGTTGCCCACACTTGCGCCTTAACTAAACTATGCTGCAGTCCCAGCCCACCATCGACGCGATTCAGGCAGTGATTATAAATTATACATCTGCTAACGATACTGGAGAGACTTCCCTGACTTCAGTTTGGAAGGCCCTAAAATTGGTGGTTCATGGAGAATTTATCACACTCTGCAGCCGAGAATTGTCAGCGTCGGGATAAATGATGCAGCCTCGAGTAAACAATTTCTGAACTAGAAGCCATTCATTAGAGGACTGGGGCTCCTAGAGTCTGGAGAGAGCTGGAGAGGGCCCAACTTCAGCTTAAATGGTTAGACCTGGACATTGTGGAATTTGCTATGTTATGCCTCAAGCACAAATTTTATCTTGGCAGCAACCAATGTGGTCACATGCTGGCCCACCATCTCCGCAATAAAATACACTATGGCTTCAATACAGAGACCAACAATGATGAGGGAATCGCTTCAGCTTTTCAGGCCTTTTACGCCTCTCTTTGGGGCTCATTACAATGGCGGGCGTACATCAGTCCGCCCGCCATCGTTGCAGTGCCTGGACCGCCCGCCGGTAAGGCGGCGGTCCCGCTGAGTGAATTAGGATGTGCCCGCCACTATGGCGGGAGCATCCAGGGCCCTGATCATTGCGGACGGTGCTGCTGGCTGCAGCACCGTTTGGAATGCCGAAATGCCACGTAGTGCATTTCCATGCACAACGTGGCAGGCACCATGCGGTGCCTGCCACCTTGTGCATGGAAATGTAGTGCACATACACCCTCCCCCCACACAGATGGGGCCCGCAACGGGCCCCCGAACCCAGCCTCCGCCAGCCGTTCCATGGCAGTTCCACCGCCATGGAAAGGCTGGCTGACGCCAGCATTGTAATCTGACGGGCGGTGCCTGGTAGGCACCGCCGCCATTTTACCCATGCTGACCGCTCCACCAGGCTATTGTGATGATTGCCTGTGGCGGAAGCGTGGAGGGCGGTCTTTGCGACCGCCGCGGTCACAAAGCAATTCCCCCCGCCATCCTAATGTGGCGGGGGGAAATGAGAGTCCGATGGCGGAGGGACCGCCACCGCTGGCCTGGCGCGTGGCGGTCTCTCCACCATCATAATGAGCCCCTTCATGCGTCTTAAGATGGCCCTGTTGGTGATCCAGCAGAGTATCTCCATAATATTGCTCTCATCTCCCTAACTGCTGAGGATTCTTGCACTTTAGACCAGCCCATTCGTGTGGAAGAAGTGGTATCGGCCATAGCACGCTTAAAACTATTGAAATCTCCAGGACCTGACGATTTCAGCACCCTGTTGTATAACACTTTTTGCCAAGACTTAGCTCCCTTACTTATCGAATTTTGAATTCTTTCTCCGAAACGGGCTCTCTGGCTGATACCATGCTGGAAGCCGTCCTTTCAGTGATTCCCATGCCTTGCAAAGATCCGGCTTTCTGCAGGTCATATGGACCCATTTCTCTTTTAAATGTGGACGAAAAGTTATTTGCTAGCATCTTGGCGATCCGCCTTAATCCCCCAATGCCGGGTCTTATAGACCCAGATCAATCAGGTTTTATACCTTGTTGCGAGTGTGGAAACAACACCAAACATTTGCTCCATCTTATGGATGAAATAAACCGGTCGCAGAATCTCTCTATCAATGCTGAAAAGGCGTTTGACCGGGTACACTAGCCTTACCTCTTTGATACGCTAAGGATCTTTGGCTTTGGCAAGAGATTTCAGAGTTGGATCCGGAGTATATACAGTGCACACCGAGTGTCGGCCAGGGTTAATGGAGCTCAGTCCCGCCTATTCTTTATTCACCGGGGCACGCGTCAGGGGTTCCCTTTGTCACTAGTTTTATTTGCTTTGTATATGAAGCCTTGGCTCAACGGCTCCATGACAATCCAGCCATTACAAGGATTCCTTTTGTGGCTGCCCACCATTTAATAAGCCTCTATGCCGATGATGTCATCTTATCCATTACGGAGCCCTCGACCTCGCTCCCGGCCTTAGTTACCGAGCTTCAAACTTTCAGTACGATCTCTGGGTTCAGGGCTAACATGCAGAAGTCACAAATCTTAAATCTTTCGGTTATACCTGCAAACGAGACTGCCTTGCATTCCCAGTTCCCTTTAGAATGGGCTACAGATAACGTTCCATACCAAGGCATTTCCTTAGCCCGAACCATACCTACGACTCTAGCAATTAGTTATGCGTCTCTTTTCACCCAACCTCACAAGGATCTGTCAACCTGGATTCGCCTTCATCTTTCTTGGATGGGGCGAGTTGCGGCAGTTAAGATGACCATTCTCCCCCGCATTCTATATATCTTTCAGACTCTGCCCTTGACCACTCCGCCTAATACTTTCCGCCCCCTTCAATTGGATATCCATTCCATGTCAACAAACTTTATTTCGGTCGATAAGACCATAAAAAGTGAACAATAGAAACAATGATACATAAAATACATAGAGAATGGGGAATAAAATGAGAACAAAGCTCAGTTAAATCTTCAATAGGATTCATCATAACGAAGAAAAATCAATGTAAATATAATGCTGCTAGACAGCGGCCAGTAATTACCCCAAATAAAATTAGTATCTTTATATTTCCATTATTCAGTAAAATTGATTTTAAAATGCAACAGATTAAAAGATAATAAAACATAGATTAGATGGTTAAAAAAAAAAAAAAACTATGATAAGTAAAAGATAACAAGATGGGCACTATGGAAAAGTTTAGACTTGCAGAACTGATTTTCACAATGACCTCCGATTGTGCCACATGGAGTTCAAGAAGCGAGAAACTGCAAAAACTATGTGTGGGTGGGAGTCCGTTCGCAATAATCTATATGCCTCCACATACTGCCTACACCCCAGGTTCCTGCAGAGTGGAATTAACCAGCGTCTTCTAGCTGTTTTGTACCCGGGACAAAAAAAGAAAACGTGGATGTCAGTCTCGTCGGGGCAATTACATGCAGGACAACCCATGAGGGAAGCTTTTGACCATTTATTGGTAAAGGCGATGTGAAATGGCCTGACACGCTACTTCCGGATTACTTCATAGATTTGGCAATCCTAGCTTGTAACATGTGTCCCTGATGTGTGAGAACCATGGCAGGTTGCCCGAACCCGGATAGCCCAGAATCTCCTTTAGTTCTGTCGATAACCTGCAAGTTCCGGGATCACCCACAGTCTGCGCCAGAATGTTAATGGGCGAAGGCCTATCTCCTCAGCTATGGGTCTAATACCAAGATCCATACGTAAAGGGATGAGTGGGGTGCTAGGTGGAAGACCCAGCAGCTGTCTCATTAAATTATGCTCAGTTTTGGACAGACCACTGGGGGGATAATGTCCCCATAGCTCAGCCCCATGCATTACAGCACTCCTTATTTGCACTTTGTAAATCTCGGCCACCGTAGCGGCCGGTTTACAAGAGGAGCTCCTGTAGGTTTTTAATACTCCCCGTACCGTCTGAGCAAGTTTGAGGCTAGCTTTAGCTATTTGAGGGCCCCAGTCAAACTTTTCGGACAGTGTAACACCAAGATAATCAAAAACTGTCACCCTCTCTAGCAAGGTACCATTTAAAGAGGGATTAGGACGGGAGGATTTGGATGGATTAAAAATCATAAATTTGGTTTTTAGCATGTTAATCTCCAACCCTCTAGCAGTACAGAATTGGATATCAATAAATGTATATCGGGCGGGAAGAAGCCCTGTCTCCATAAACACCTTATTTACTGCTCAAAGCAGAAGGGGGACTTGCGGTACCCCAGCTGCTTCATTGTAACCAGGCTGCCCAGCTACAGTTTTTAGTAGAGTGGAGTCGACAAATTTCTGAAAAGCATTGGGCCTATATAGATCAAGCGGTGGCGGGTACACAGATATGGAAAGAGGCTTGGCTTCCTCGCAAGCACAGAGCCTGGGACCTTTATTCCTTGCCGGTAACAAATGCAGTGTTCAGGGTTTGGGACATCGTTGTGGTTAAGTTGGGGCTGGCCACCTTCCCCTTGTCGATGACTCCTTTTTTCGCTAACCCCGATTTTTATCCTGGAATTTGTCAGGGTTGGTTTGCTGATGGATTGATGGGGGCTGCAAACAAGTGGGATGCCGTTTGACATACATGGACCATTCCTTTTGACCAACTCAAATCTGACTATCCCCTTACTGACTCCCATTATGTCTCCTATCTATAATTATATCACTGGGTGATGGGCTCCGAGATGCGACAAGGTGCAGGCTGACCTATGGCCTCTTTTGAGAAAAGGTTGTTTCTCAAGGTGGATGATAGACGTCTAATATCCGAACTTTACGCTCAGCTGAGGGGTGGGGGGCCCCAGACTAAACCTCGGGACAGCTGAGATGGGAGACCGAAATAGGTAGACCTCTATCCACTAAAGAGTGGGATGATTTATTTTACCGGGTACATCATACAGCTTATACCATTGCCAATACTGAAACCCCTTACAAAATTGCTTCACATTGGTATTTCACCCCGATGAGACTCAGTAAGTGCAGTGCAGGGTGCTCCGGGGCTTATTGGCAGGGCTGTGGGAATGTAGGGACCCTGCTTCATCTCCTGTGGCATTGCCCCAAGCTCACTAGATATTAGGATCAAGTCATAGATGATATTGATTTAGCTTTCAACACTACCATCCCAAGATTCCTAGCACACACCATTTTGGGACTCCGAATCCCGTGACTTATCCCTTACATGCATGGGGGAGGCAAATGGCCCTTGCTTTAAATGTGGCCCAACAGGTAATACTCTCACTTTGGGGTACAGATAAGTCTCCAGACCATATTTCATGGCTATATAGATTGTGGTTTCTTCCTAGCAACAGCCCCAGATCACTCCTCCTAATCAGAACTCTAGGCCCCCTTTATTCTCCTCGTCTCTTCTGAATTTTATGGAGTTGACATGCCAATCCTATCTTCAGTTCCAGACTCCAGATGCGTCCCACCCCGAAGCCTAGCTGGCACTGGCCAGTGACTATATAAGATATAAGCATTTCCGCCTAGTACATGCTTGCTACATTGATTGTTTCTCTATAAGCGTGAAGGTCCTGAAGGGGGAGGGGGTGGCTATTGTTTATTTCCTTTAGTTACATTTGTACTTATCAGCCTGTACCACGCTGCCAGCCCCAGGGTTGTAAGCGGAAGCTGTGTCATATATGTAGAACCTTGGGGTTGTAAGTGACATGCTGTGTATTCATGTGATTTGGCTGTGCTAATAAACAGAATTGAAAAAAAGAAATTCTACGGAGATGTGAAGCATTTTGCTTAATCAGCACACCCTTCCATTCCCCATTGTTCTCTGCCAGGCTGGTTTATGTGCTACCAGCTTAGCTCTCGGCTACAAATGGCTTACCCTAGGCTAATTCTTGTCTTACAGAAGTCAGGTATTCTCATAGAGTGTAGGCAACACGTTGAAAACGAATTCTAATGGTTCCTATACAGCTTTATGTTTGATGGATATTTTGATATCTGTACTACAGATTTGACCCTCTCAGACATAGCCAGTAAAATCAAACCATCCCTCTTACCTTCTAGTTCATTAGATATAGTCACTGTAAAGATTGATTGAAAACTTTAGGCCAGCATAAGGAAGATGGAAAAAGAGAGTAAATCCACTTTTGGTTTTCTGTTAGTTCACACTGGAGTGTAAACTGCTTGTTTTGTAAAAACATAACCAATAAGAACTGCTTCCTCCTAAATGTGTCTGGGATCTAAACAATCATCTGGGTTGGGGTAAAAACAAATAATCGATCCATTGGCCATCACAATGATAGAACATCTGAAGTATACCATCCCTAAGTAATATTACCTAAAATGAAGTACTTCAGGTCGAAGGAAACACACAGTAAGTGGTGCCTACTAATTAATTGGACATCCCTAGACATTGATCGACCTGTCAATACTTGCCTAATTAAACCATTTTCAAGGGTGAAAACCCTCACCCACCCTAACTAACATGCTTCATCATCAGGTTGCTCCCCATCCTGACTCCTTTGCTGGTAGTTTGGATGGGCTCCATCATTTGGAACTCTTGTGGAATTTTCTTTTTAATCAAACTTAAAGATTTCCACCAAGAGTTCTAGGAGGTTCATTGTAGATTGCTTAGATTTTATTCAAACAGAAAAGGTTTTATGTATTTCCAAAAAGATATTAGCAAGTCAGATTGTCTGATTTCCACAGACAGCAATTTTTTTATTGTGATTGTAGCATAGGAGAAGACTTGAGTGACAAATTTTCTATATTACATTTCTTGCACTCAAAAATATTATTCTGTAGACGTCTGAGATTTTCATTTCCTCTAGATCCTTTGATGAGATGGATGATAGAAGGCATTCAGATTTTGATCAAATAAAGTCTGATATGTAATACAAGCAAGTTGCAATTTATTCTTGCTTCAGTTGGGAGCAGTGTAAATCTTTGAGAATTAGGGTAATGTGATTAATTTATCTTTTTCCCAACAGAAGGAGCAGCTAGATGGGTAACTGCTTTCGTAGGGGCTAAGTAGCAGGAGGAACCCTAGCTAGAATAAAATTCCCATAATCAGTTTTGGATAAGAGATTGGAAAATGATTCTGAAATCATTTAGTTGAAGAAAGAAAGAAAGGATTTCAGTTTCTTGATAGCATTGAAAGTGACTTGGGGTTAGGAGGCTAATTGCTTATCTTGTAGTTGATCCAAATAATTAGATTAGAATCAAGAATGGTTAGATTAGAAGGAAACCATATACCCAAAGATTTTCCTTGAATGAAACACCAGGAGGAATCACTGACAGAATATCGACTACAGAAATATCGACGACAAAAATATCGGAGCCGAAATATCGATGTCCACAATATCAAAGTCCTATCTACATTATGGTAAGTACAAAAATATCGAGAACAAAAAATATCGTTATTAAAAATATTGTTGTTAAAAATATTGTTTTTTTAATGTTTACAAAATAATGTAAAATAAAGTAAATAAAACATATAATTAAAAGAAACATAGTTAAAATTATTTTAAAATGTTTAAAATTATAACTAATACATATAATGTAAAAATAAATTAAACATATATACGTATAAAATATAATATATATACTATACTTAATAATATTTATAAATAATTATTTTAAAACATTAAAAAAAATTATAAATACATATATACAACAAAAAAAATATATAAATCAAAATTTTAAAAATATAAATGAATTAAAAACTTACAATATTTTTAATCTTTTAAAAATAAATGATACACTACATTAACTAAAACAGTAGAGAAAATATTGGATAGCGGATGGGATAAAATTACTATTCCCACTCCAGAGAGTGTAACAGTAGGGAAAGTGTTGGATAGCGTAGGGGTAAAAATTACTATTCCCACTCCAGTGAGTGCAACAGTAGGGAAAGTGTTGGATAGCGTAGGGGTAAACATTACTATTCCCACTCCAGAGAGTGCAACAGTAGGAAAAGTTTTGGATAGCGTAGAGTTAAAAATTACTATTCCCACTCCATTTAGTGCAACAGTAGGGAAAGTGTTGGATAGCGTAGGGGTAAACATTACTATTCTCACTCCAGTGAGTGCAACAGTAGGGAAAGTGTTGGATGGCGTAGGGGTAAAAATTACTATTCCCACTCCAGAGAGTGCAATAGTAGGGAAAGTGTTGGATAGCGTAGGGGTTAAAATTACTATTCCCACTCCACTGAGTGCAACAGTAGGGAAAGTGTTGGATAGCGAAGGGGTAAAAATTACTATTCCCACTCCAATAAGTGCAACAGTAGGGAAAGTGTTGGATAGCGTAGGGGTAAAAATTTCTATTCCCACTCCAGATAGTGCAACAATAGGGAAAGTGTTGGATAGCGAAGGGGTTAAAATTACTATTCCCACTCCAGAGAGTGCAACAGTAGGGAAAGTGTTGGACAGCGTAGGGGTAAAAATTACTATTCCAACTCCAGAGAGTGCAAAAGTAGGGAAAGTGTTGGATAGCGTAGGGCTAAAAATTACTATTCCCACTCCAGAGCGTGCAACAGTAGGGAAAGTGTTGGATAGCGTAGGGGTAAAAATTACTATTCCAACTCCAGAGAGTGCAACAGTAGGGAAAGTGTTGGATAGCGTAGGGGTAAAAATTACTATTCCAACTCCAGAGAGTGCAACAGTAGGGAAAGTGTTGGATAGCGTAGGGGTAAAAATTACTATTCCCCCTCCAAAGAGTGCAACAGTAGGGAAAGTGTTGGGTAGCGAAGGGGTTAAAATTAATATTCCAACTCCAGAGAGTGCAACAGTAGGGGAAGTGTTGGATAGCGTAGGGGTAAAAATTACTATTCCCACTCCTGAGACTATAACTGTAGGGAAAGTGTTGGATAGCAAAGGGTTAAAATTAACATGCTTATCAATTTAATATTTTTTTAATTAAATAACCAATTAATCATTAATTAACAATAAATTAATTATCAACACCAATAAATAAAAATTAATAATTACTTTATTATAATTAATTTACTTCCCACACTATTGCCCTATAAACACACAACCCACTCCTAAAATAAACTAACACAATTAATATAATTATCAATTAATCAATTAATAAAAATTAATTACCAATTAATAATTAATTAACAATAAATTAATTGTCAATACCAAAAAATAAAAATTAATAATTACTTAATTATAATTAAATTACTTCCCACCCTATTCCCCTATAAACCAACAACCCGCTACGGAACTAAAATGCAAAATTTAATTAAAAATAATTACTATTTTCTCAAAATTATTATTTAATTTACTATCATTAAATTACTTACCACCCTATTCCCCTATAAACCCACAACCCGCTACGGTACTAAAGCATAAAATTTACTTTAAAAAAAGTTACTAACTTCTAAAATTTAATACATATATTTTTTTAAAAATACAATACTTAACAAAAAATATAGAACACATACATATAAAATACATACTAAAATACATAACACTAATATAAACATCGATATTATTAACAACAATATTTTTACAAATGATATTACTGACTTCGATATTAACAAAATTGATATTTCTTACCTTTAGGTCGATATTCTGGTCACCGATATTCTTGATGTCGATATTCTGACCCTTCGATATTTCCAACTCGATATTTCTGTAGTTCGGAAAAAAAAACTCGATATTATGTCTGTGCACCACCAGGAGAGTAGTCTTCACAAGTGATATCAGAGAGTCATGCACAGTAGGTTTTCTAATTATGTTGGTGCGTTATTAAGAGGCATTCCATTTGGTATAAGAAAATTAAACAGCATCCAAATTTAAGACTTCTGTGAACATGTTTTCATGATAGCCAGATCTTGCACAAAGGCTATTTTTATGTATCATTGTATATATGCACAAATTAATTGATGCTACCCTGAGTCTCCCATCAAGAACCTCAGCGGCTTCTTATACATATTAAAGATTTTCATAGCAAGAATTGAACCTTGTGAGATTTTGAGGCATGTCTTCTGATACTCATCATCTGATTGTTAAAAAATTGATAGACCATTTCAATAATGCTCTTTCAGTGTGCATGTGATGCTCCAAAATCTTTTAGAGTTATCCGTGATCCATCATATCAAATGTCATGGCTTCGACCAGCAGTATTAGCAAGCAGGAGGAACCATTATCTAGCACTGAGTGGTTACCAGTGAGGATTTCAAGGGTGACTATATCCATTTCTGAAGCCAGGATAGTGTGGAGTGAGGAGCTTGTTATCTTCAGTATGTTTGTTAAGCTGAATAACAATTTTTTTTTCCAAGGACCTTTCTTTGCCAGTGAAGGTTAATCACAGATTGATGGTTTGGAAGATTGTTTGGGCCCTGATTGGGCTTCTTTAAAAGGGGCCGTCTTTAGTAAGTCTGGAAATTTTCCTTCATTTAGCAACACATTGATGAATTTGTACTATAGTTTGGAGCACAGGTGAAAATTAGCTTTAGAAATATTTGGAGGTATAATTGTACAAGAAAGTTAGTTTTAACAAAATAGTTGAGAAGCCACCCTAAGGATTATTTTTTTTAATTTGAAAGGCGGGACAGGTGGGGTGTCAGATCCTAGGACAGGGTAGAGTTTCTGGTTTGCAAGATCTTTGTGGAGAAGTAATTAAGAAAGTTGTTGCATTTATGATGGTTAGGAGGTACAGGCATAGTGGTTGAGTGAGAGGAATTCAGTTTCACCTAGTTGAAGAGTTGCCCTGGTTTGTTTAGTGAATTACATATTTACCATTAAACAAAATCATCTTTGGCTGAGAGAATGTCTGTCATTTTGTACTCACATCTTTTTTTTTAGATTGGTTGTTATATACTGTGAATTTTTTGATCTCCAAATTCTTCCAAGGTTCATTAATAATTTTTTTGCAAGGAAGATTTCATGGGAGAACTAAGAGATTCTTATTTTTATAATTCTTTAACCCAACACTATGATGCAATATGCTTAGTTTGTTTTCTTCCAGTATCCACATATGTGAGAGTCTAATAACATCTTGAGAGGAATCAGATGCTAAATATTGTCCACGATTCATTTAGTTCATTTACTCTCAGAAATTTGTTTAGAAGATCTTTTGTACAAATCATCAAGAGTTGCATAGAGGGCTGTCAAGGTGCCTTTTAGTTAGAGAGGAGGTAATGCAAAGGCAACAGAGTTCCCTTCCTACCAAGACTATGGTCCCCCCCCATTTAAACATGCATAGACCATAGTTTGAAGATGGTTACCCTTGGAGTAGCAACCGTTGGAGGTTTGGCTATATGTCCGCCCCTTATTTAGATGGTGAGATAAATAACTGTTTTTCAATGCCCATCACTGCCGGGGAAAACGTAGTAGTAAGGGACACTGAAAAGTGCTCAATGCCTCCATCGCCATGGTAGGTAACTCCCATTACGAGCAAGCAATATTATTTTTATTTTTCCCCCAAAATTCTGGTTTTGTGATTTTTTAAAAAACATTGTGACATTGACGTACGGCTCCGTCTTGTTTGACTAAGCCATCTGTCAAAGTTGCAATACATTCGCAGGAACTGCCATCGAGGCGGTTTCTGTCAATTCTTAAAATGTCTGTTGGACTGGCAGGCAATTCAAAATTTGGCAAGCACCACCTGTGTCAAGGTGATGGGGTAATTCACTCCATTGCCCTGGCAGAGGATGGGCCATCCGCCAAAAAATACATTGGGCCCATAGTGGAAGTTAGATAAATATTACTGTATGAGTCAATTATTATTTTGTGAGTTGTCTGTTTTTTTAATGCTGTATTGATTCATATCTGGTTTGATTGAACCTAATTAACAGATGTAAACATAAAAGTTGTAATAAATATTATTGATAATTTTTTATGATACTCTATAGAAGAAATTGGGCTAATGGGTTGAAGGGGGCGCAAGCCCCAATTAGTCATCAACCGCAATCCTTGTCAGGGTGAACCACAGAAGTCATTAACCTGTGCTTAATCCTTCGGTTGCTTGGCACAAAGCAGTCAAGCCTAACTTAGAGGTAATCTGTAAAGTACTTATGCAGCACTGTTAGAAATTGGGCTTCTGGTTGACTGGGGTGTGAGCGCTGGTCAATCAGTATCCACGATGCTTGTTAGGGTAAGGCACCGGCAATTCCAAATTAACCTGTGTTAACCCTCGGGTAGCTTGGCACAGGCAGTCTGGGCTAACTTGAAAGTAATGTGTAAAGTATTTGTGCAACACTTCAATCAGTAAAAACAGTGAAAACAGCACACAAAAAGATCCCACATCAGGTTAGAAAAATAAAGTATATAAACAATATCAAAACGACAGAATATCCAATCAAGGAAACCAGAGATATTGAATTTCAAAGTTTTAGGTTAAAATAGTGCCAAAAATCACACAGCACTAACGGGATATCTGGTCACGCCAGACCGGTACAAAGTCTCCAGTAAGTCCGAACGTAGTGGAGGGTGGGCCGCCTACAAGGAGCAGGTTAGGCCTTAATCCTTGGTGCATCAATGTTGAGGAAGATTGGTACAGTCGAGGCGATGCATTGGGCAGATCCACGCAGCAGCGACGATCCACTGGTCCTGATCCACTAAGCAGTGGTGTTGCAGTTTGCTCCTGTGAGCTCTACGCATCTTCGTTGAGGCTGCTGTCAGTGGAGATGCAAGGACCTTGCGTTGGGAAGCACTTCGCACACTGGTGGTTCTGAAGGCAATGCATTGGGTCTGATCCACACAGAAGCGGTGATACGTTGTTTGATGATCCACACAGCATAGGAAATGCGGCAGCTCTGATCTGTACAGCAGAGGCGGTGCCTCAGTTCTGATCCTCACAGCAGCAGTGATGCGCCGGTTCGACAGCAGATGTGTCTGTTCCACTGGAGCTAGCACCTTAGGCCCACTTCCAAGGGTCCAGGAATGGGGTGGCACCATTTGGAAGGGTAGACTCACAGATGGCAGAGTCCAGGTGCAGATGCAAGGTTGTTGGAAGCCTGTTATGTTCCTGAGGCTTCAGTTCAGGAGGTCAGCCAACTAGCCCTTGTAGTCAATCTGGGTTAGAGAGATGCAGTTCCAGTCCTTCTCACTCCCCGGCAAGAGGGCAGCAGGCAGCAGGTCAGTACAGGGAAGCAAACGTCCAGCAGAGTAGACGTCCAGCAGCGTGGCAGCCCTTTCAACAGTACAGCAGTCATTCTTCCTGGCAGAGTATCCACAGGTTCAGAAGTGTACTGAAGTGGTGGTGTCTGAGGTCCAGTTCTTATACCCAGTGGTGCCCTTGAAGTGGGGAGACTTCAAAGAGATGCCTTTGAAGTACTCAGATACAATCCCTTCATACCCTGGATCAGACTCACTCCAGGGGGGTATGCAGCCCTTTGTGTGTGAACAGGACACACCCTATTCAGGTGTAAGTGATGCTGTGTGCAGCTCCTCCCTTCTATCCTGTCATGGTGGTCCATCATGTGGCTGTCTAGGTGGAATAAACAAAGCCCAGCTGCCACCCTCCCCAGACATGTGATCAGAGACAGATACCAAATGACTATGAAGAAAATTCCCACTTTCTTAAAGTGGCATTTTCAGAACTGTAATTTAAAATCCAACTTCACCATAACTTAGGATTTTAAAGGAGGAGTCTAAAGACACAAACAAGTTATATCTTCCCATTTGGAAGTTACGCTTATAAAATGTAATAAGGTAATCCCAGTGCTGCTCTCTTAAACTGATTCTGCAACTACCTGTTGGGAGTGTGCATGTTGTTGTCCAGAATCCTTTGGACAAGTATTCTTTTGCATTTTACCGGACACGCACTCTTTCTGGGGGTCTGAGAGCATTTGTGGAGTCTCCCATTCGAGAGCAGCTTGAAATCTGGATGAATCACAGCAGCAGCTTGAGAGCCGGATGAATCACAGCATCCAGGGAGCCCTTCAGAGAACAGGACAAGTTTGCAACTGAGGCATTGCATGCCCCATGAAGAGAAATGTCCTTGCAGACTAGAGACCCGCTTAGAGCATCCTCACAGTAGGAACCACTAATGAAAACTTGTGCATCCCCATTCCTGCATGTAAACCTGATAGGTAACTCCCAGTACTATTGCACATAACCTTCCCCTAATGCTTCGTATCTGCCTACCTACTGGTATTGGAGACAATATTGGAATTGGAAAGTCGTGACCGGTAGGCGGATGTAACCATGGATTATCCAGTCTGTGGATAGTGTCTTTGCCATGGTAAAAAGTAATAGGTCTAACTTTTCATTGTTCCACATGGTGTACTTCACATCTCTGCATGCCATTACTTTCTGTCTTTCTGTTAGAACGTATGCAGAAAACAGACTCATACTATTGACATAACATGGTGCGATGATGCATGTGGTTTCAGAATCAAGTTCGCAAGTTGTACTGCAGAGCATCCTGGGAGATAGTGTCCATTCAGGAGCAGGAAAAAGACAGTTACCACACCAATCCAAAGGACAAGGAAAAGTAATCCAATTGTAATCCAGAGATGTATCTATGGAGTACCAAAGTATGTCTTTTTCAGCCGAAGATAGAGAGCATGCGTGTGTAGCCTGAAAATGAGAGGCGGTAGTGGTAGCCCAGGTTAAACTTGAATCTGATGAGAAGTCGTCATTATGCACGAAGTCCGGTCTATTTTTGGCAGCTCAGTAGGTTTTGTAGAACTGGGAGATGACTCAACTGTGGCATATTCACATAGACGTCGTCAATTTTTCGAACTGAGATGGTACAGTTGAAGCTGTTTCAACAGTAATAAGTATAACTTCATTGTTGTTTACAGATTCTCTCTGGACAAGGGAATCTTCTGTGGTTATTAAAGCTTCCATATGAACTTACTTTACGGTAGCAAGAGGAGTGCGGCAGCTGCCCAGGAGCCCACACAGCCTACTGTAGAGAATCGGCCACATAGTGTGGTTTGATCAGATCTATTGAGACAAACCTTTTGTTTCTGCGACCGGCAAGGGGCTTAAGAAGTACAGTTCTACGGCCAGGACAGGTACAGGCACTCAGTACGATAGTCAATTTTTTTCTTGTCCACAATTTTCTCTCTGACTAGGTCCCCAATCTTCTAGACCCAGGCTGGTCTTGCCAGTACAACCTTCACTTCTACAGTGGCGGTGTGTTTTACTTGGACATTGCTTTGTGCGCCCCGGAATTCATTGAGTTCCTGTAAAACAGTTCTTTGATGTCAAATGGTGATTCTGCCGTCACTGTGCTTATATTACCACGGTCTGGTACCCAAGTTCTCACACCGAACAGGAGTTCGTAAGGAGTATGACCCCCCAGGGATTTACTTGACATGTTGTGTGCCCTCTGGACCCCATATAGGTGATTGACCCAACTGCCATCAGAGCCTAATACACTTGCTGTTAAGGGTTGCTTCAAGTCACGGTTTTTCCTCTCAACTACAGAATTTCCTTCAGGATGGTAGGGGAGGAGTACTGCAAGGTCACTCCCATACTTCCCATGGCTTCTTTGTAAGCCCGAGAGCTAAACGCCGGGCCCTGGTGGGAATGTAATGTGCCAATTGCGTATGTCCCGATAAAGACTCGCAAATCCTTTATAACAGTTTGAGCCTCAGATGACCGTTGTGGCCAAACCCACAGGAATCTGGAGCATGACTCCACTGCCACCAAGATGTACTTGTAAGCCCCATCTGAGTGAAAGGGGCCACAGTGATCCAAATAAACAACCGCTAAAGGTTTGACTGAGATCAATTAAGGTGCCTACGGAGTACCTGCTATGGTGGAACCCTTCATCTGCTGGCAGATGTCACATTTGAGGACAAAGTCCTTGGTCTGTTTTCTAAGACCAGGCCACCAATAGTGATGCTACATTAGTGAAACTGTAGCAGCGACCCCTGTGTGTGCTGACCCCAGATCCTCATGCGCAGCTAGTATTAATCCCAATCTACAATCAGTGTTTGGTATTACTCTATCCCCCACTCCTAGAATTTGAGCATACAGAATGTTTTGTGCATCTAACTTGTAGGAGTACTTGAGTGGGAAACCTTTCGGCACGTGGATGTCGTTGTGAGCAGCATTGACGGCCACTATGATGTCTCTGTCTATTCTCGTACTTGAACGAGTGATTGCAGCAACGGCAGCAGTGCAAACTTTTGCTTTAGTGGCCTTTATCGGCCATGGAATGCCCTTCAACGTAAATGCCAACACACTGATGACTCAATGTGTGAATAACATGAGCCCGTAGCAAGCCTTCTTTCAGCTTTGCCACTGTTCACAAAGCAGCTTGTGCTTGATTTGATTTGATTGTGCAACCCTTGGAATATTGAAATCCATTTTGGCCCCAATAGTGAAGATATTCATTATAGGACTGAACACAAAAGTATGAGTCACACACTGTAAGAGTGGGGAATTTGTGATCCTTTACTTTGTAGTGCCATAATTAGAGCTTTGAGTTCTGCCAGCTGCACTGTACAGTCCCCTAAGGACTGAGTATGTGTTTTTACAGGACGTAACTTTCCGTCATGCATGCAGCCCTTTACGATTGTGCATGCCACAGAATATTGGTGCTGTGTCCCTACGGCAGGTTGAGCAGATCCATCGGTATAAATGATGTATTCATATGGCTCTAGAGTCATTATTTCATTCGTCAGAGGATATTCTTGTTTGTACTGCAGGAATGCTTGTGTTTGTAATGTAGAATCAAATCTGTAGTCTACATCTGTTGCAGTGAGAGAGTTAGCCCATTGAATTCATAATGGATGCAATGCTTTGGCATTTAAAATGCTTGCTTTGGTAACAGCCTCTTAGGTCGGTACTGGGGTAACGACAATTATTCCCTTACCTTGAGCTAGTGCTCTCTCTCTCTCACACTACAGCAGTCTGTACCGCTGTGAGAAATTTCTCAGTTGGTGCAAAATGCATTTCACTGTTTGTGTACAAATGTGATTTGTATGTAATGAGTACAGTATCACCTTCATTGAAAGTGATATAGGTGTACCCGGTGGGTACAGTGACTGCGCAGGTCACCAGGTTAGTTGTGCTTACACATGTGTGCAAATATTTGGAAGCTATCAAATCAGCTTGTATGGAACGTAAAATGTTTGTGTGTTCCTGTGTCCAATGGTTGGTTGAAAAATCAGGTCTAATTAAACCATAGAACAGTTTTACTCATCGTGCATAATCCAAAATGTATGTTCTGCCAAAATCAAAATATCCTAAAATGGATTGTAATCTTTTCAGAGTCGCTGGAGGTTGGAGCAGTGCTCATTTTTCCAAAAAATGTGCCACCAGGCTTTTGCTTTCATTTGACAGCTCATATCCCAGAAACAGGACATTGAGGTGGGCAATTTTTGATTTTTGAAATTACATTTGTAGCCCAGGTGAGCGAACCCAAGGATTATGTGGCTCACTCTAGCCATCAACTCATCGTCCATCAGATAGCTGTCATCTACATAGGACAATGCCTCCTCGTCAAAATTTGGAAGTAACTCTGTTACCCTGGCTGAGAACAGCCCAGGGCTATTCTTATACCCTTGAGGTAAACAGCGACATTGACACTGTGAACCTAGTGCTGAAAATGTGGTCAAGTATCTGCTTTCAGACGCTATATTCTGGCAGAAAAATACATTCAAGATATCGTTTTGTTTTGTATTTCTTCTGCAAAATATTATTCAACAGTGCGGCACTATGCATTTTGTACTGCAAATGTGCATGTGAAAGTGTTCAAATGTATGTAGTCTAAGACTAGATGGTATGAATTGTCCGGTGTCATTACAGGAAACAAGGGATTATTCATAGACGAGGTGCAATTTTCTATTACACCCTGGTACTCAAGTTGTTCTAGGATTTCCCTAACTTGTTTTTTAGCTTCATTTTTATTGGGTACTGTCTCTGGGGTTGATAATCCATCAGGTTCCGGCGAGCTATTGTGATTTCTGCCGCGCTGTCCAGCATCATCACCTCCCACTACCCATTCAGAACCATTCAGAAGCAGAGTCCTCAGTAGCCTCGGCATGTCTTATTTTAATTCCAGCTACCTTCTTCTTTTTGAATTGAGGTTTTTGAGTCTTTTGTTTGTCCTCTTTAAGGAGCTAATCTGAAGTGCGATGCATTTCCCTTTTCAGCTTCACGTGTTCTTCTGATCTGCGCTGACTGTCCACCTCTCTCTGAAGGTGTATCGGATGAATCCTGAAAGGAATGAGAGGAACGTGCATCAGTATCCTGATACCTGTCAGGTTTCCTAATATTATCACAGTTTCTTAAATTATATTTTTTGTCATTGGATTCCTGCTGAGGAGACCCATTCTGTGATTGTGTTTTATTTTGCTTATTATTTTTTTGTTTATTGTCCCATTTCTTCTTGGAAGAATCGGGTGCTTGCAGAATTACTCTTAACCTGTGGTTTCCCAGGCCTGGCTCCCAAATTATCTCTGCCTAGCGTAGCATAGGTTTCTTCAATAATTCTAGGCAATTCCTACTCCTGCCGTGCAGGAGTGAACTCCCTCAGGAGTTGGTGTATGGCCAATGCTGCTGCTTCCCCTTTTATGTTACTTAACATAATGGTTAATACCGCTGCAAAATTGCCCATCAGTTTCATCCCCAAGTTCAGGGCAGGTCCTGCCCCGTACTTATTCTGTACTTGTTTCAGTCCATCAGGTAAAACTGCTATTGAAGGGGTACCATGAGCTCTGGTGTAGACTGCAGCGAAGACTGTACCCCAAGTGGCACAATCTTCCACTGAGGGAGCAATTCCCATTGACAAGCAAACTATTAATATTCTGTGTTTGTCCTGCTGTCCCATATGGGGAAAATCCACTTCAAGCTGGCTTGTTTTCTGTGCTATCAAGAACGAATTTTGCTCCTGACTGGTGGGAACTTTTCCCATAAAGGCATTCAGTGTTTGACGGCTGATACCCGTAGCAGCCAATTTAGGTTGTGCAACTTGAGCCATCCGTGCAGGGTTAACTGTGAGTGTTCACATAATGTACTGCGTGAGGTTTTTGTAATTGTTTTATATAGTGTTGTTATTTCTGCTGCATCTAAATCATTAAGATTAGAATGTGGTGTATAAGCAGCTAGGACCGGTCAAGTCGCTCCTTCTTTACTGAGCGGTGATAGAGTGTAGATGTTATCCTGCATCTATCGTCACTAAATTCTTCCCTGGAAAACGATTGTGACAAATATTTATGGCTATAATAAATGTGTGACAGTTTCAAGTATATGAGAAAAAACTACATGTGCAAAGTTTTATTTAGATACTGCATCATAAAAGCATGCAGAAAGTTAGAAACAGATTTTCTGAATGACAAATAATAATATTGTGAAAAGTGCATATTTTAAATGCTAATGCGTTTGCGTGCTTAGAAAATGTTTGTTGGACTTGGCCCTTTTTGCAGGGTCATCCCTAAACTTTTTGCCTTCCTCCTATATTTTTCCTGACCTGTTGTTGGCTGTTTTATGACTCTGGGCACTTTTTCACTGCTGATCAGTGCTAAAGTGCATATGCTCTCCCTATGATAAATTGTGTTATGTATTAGTGACTCCATGATTGGATGATTGGTTTACTTGTCAGTCCCTAGTACAGTGCACTGAGTGTGCCCAGGGCTTGTAAATCCAATGCTGCTGGTGGGCTTGCAGCACTGGTTGTGCCACCCACAGAAGCAGCTTGTAAAATGTGTCTCAGGCCTGCCATTGCAGAGCCTGTGTGCAGCCTAGGGCTGCCATGTCGACTTGGTGAGTGCACCCACTTACCAGGCCCTAAACCTTCCCTTTACTAGATGTTGGTCACCCCTAAAGTAGGCCCTAGGGCAGGGTGCATTGTAAGTATAAGGTAGGACATGCCCTGGTGTGTGTGGCATGTCCTAATAGTGAATTACAGCCATTTTCATTTTTCACTATTGCAAGGCTACCTGTTCCCCATAGGCCAGAATGGGCAGTTTGATTATTACACCTTATAATCCTAACTGACCCAGGGAACATGGTAGAAAAACGAATTTAGTATGCCTGAACTCAGGATGATAAAATACATCTTTTTAGTGAAGTTGGTTTTAACATTCTGTGTTTGAAAATACCACTTTTAGAAAGTGGGTATTTTCTTGCCTAACTATCCAAGCCTGCCTCTGCTAGGTTGTGTATTCCTTGTCTGGAGTTTGAGTGACAGGGGCTGGGGGTGGCTACAGGAGACAGGGTGAGTCAGCACAGGGCTGAATAGAGAGATCTGCATCCAGAGTGGAAGGAGGAGTTGCACCTGGGTCTGAATAGGGCTGTGCCTGCCTTCCACAATGCTGGCTCCACCTCCTGCTGGGCGGCTGAGCACCCTGCTCCACATTCTGAAAGGAAAGAAGGAGTCCTGTAAACAAAGTGCTCCAGGACTGACCAGAACTGGTTTTGGACTAGGCAAAGGCCTCTCTGCCTTCATAGAACAAAGAGAAAAGGTGTATAAAAAGGGGACCCAGACCCCTAGGAAATTAGATCACTTTTGGGAAACAAGAAGAAACCTTTGCTGAGGAGCGGAACCAAGAAGAAACTGAGGAGAAGACTATCCCTAAGCTAGAGGGATCTGCCTCCAGTGGTTGCCTGACTGCCAAAGAAAGGAGAAGGGAACTGTGTGTGTACTTTCATCAACTTGTGAAGGATCTCCAAGGGCTTGATTTTAGAGCTTTCCTCCTGCTGAAGTCTCAGGGACAATAGACTTCACCCACCAGCTCCCCTGAAGTCCCTTGCTGGGAATTTGGACCTTCTGACACATTTGCGTGTCTCTGGGAGCTGGAAGCGCGACTCAACACGAAGCCGCGTTTCGCCGCAGCCGCTGATTCTCGCATCACCGGAGAAGAGTGTCGACGTCGCATCAGACGCCGGCGCATCCCCGAAGAAGCGCGCCGCTGACACCCTCGCATCCTTCGAAGCGCCTCGCAGCACCGGAGAAAAGTGTCGCTGTCGCATCAGACGCCGTCGCACCCCCGGGGCAGAGCATCGACCTCGCATCAGACGCCGACGCATCACAACACGAGGCGCGCCCCGCATCCCAAGAGAAGATCATCGACCTCGCATCAGATGCCGTCGCATCGCCAGGGAAACGTGTCGCAGGGCCTGTCGCGGCTCCAAAGACTCATCGAAATCGCCGCACGGCCGTCGGGCGTGCACGCATCAGCCCTTCGTTGTCGCAACCTCAAGAAGACGCCACTTTGTTTCTTTTGCACCAGATCTTCAACGCATCACCGTCCTTGCGTGTAAGGGACTACCGCATCACCTTCCCTGCAAAACTTTTCGTTGCCCTGCGTTACGCATCTTAAGGTACATTGAACTCAAAGTGTCGCATTTTCATTTTAAGAGACTCATGCTAATTCTACCATCTTTAAAGTACAGTATTGTGGATTATTTTTGTTGTTTATGGGCTTGTGGTAAATCTATATAAAAGATACTTATTTTTATAATACAACCTGTGTAGTGTCCATTTGTAGTGTTGTCACTGGATTACTGTATGTGTTCATAAATGCTTTACACACTGCCTCTGAACTAAGCCTGTCTGCTTGTGCCAAGCTACCAAGAGGGTGAGCAGGGGTTATTTCAGGAGTGTACCCCCTTACCCTGACTAGAAGCAAGGGTCCCTATTTGGACAAAGGTACCTACCTCTGCCAACCAGAGACCCCCAGTTTTAACATTGGTGGTCAGCGGTGAGGATTCTGGACTTACATTTGTGACTCATGTACAGTGATTGGTGAACACTGCGTAGTGAGTGCAGACCAAAACGCAACCACATACTTTTGGTAGATATTCTTTTCTGGGACTTTCTATGTTTGCTAAAAACTGCCAAGTTTAATCACCATGGATACAGCAGCATCCATAGCATCTGTTGATTGTGATTGGGGGAGGAGAGTAACTTCCCCAGCGGGTAGCAGGGTTTCTGCCCAAGGTCTGTCCCGAGGGGAGCTGGAGGACAGAGAAAAGAGTAGAATGCATGAGATGGACCTGACCAAGCTCAAGTTAAAGGGGCAGTTGGAATTTGAATTGCAATCTAGAAAGTTGGCCCTGGAGGAAAAGAGAATGTGGTTTAAGCATGAGTTGAGAATGAGGGAGCTTGATTTGGGGCTCGAGAGGCTTGAGGCCATGAGTGTCTCAGCCCAGAAAAAAGAAATATGTATAGCTCAGGAAGTGAGCTTTGCTGAGTTGGAGGTGGAATCCAGCTCAGATGGTGGCAGCAAAATTATGTTATCTAGTGCTGGGGGAGTAGTACACACACCCAGAGATGTGGCGCCTGACTTGAAGGAGGGGGTTAATATACACCAGGATGTTCAAGGATATGAGGTAGCTCTAGTGGTGCGCAGTGTCCCTGAGGTGGATTGGGGAACTGGCACAGGGGTTCATAGTCCTAGAGGTGGGAGGGACACTCTACTGACTCTAGATGAGAGGTGCAGGGAGAGGGGTTCCCCCATTGTTGAAGTCCTGATGTGTGAGTGTGAAGACCGCCCAGAAGAGTGTGGGTTAAATGACAAAAACAGTCAGATACTGTCTTGCCAGTCTCAGGAGAGTGGTGTGGGGTATGTGTGCAAGGCACTGGATGGTGAGGTGAAGGATAGTTTGGTTAACCCTTGTAGGGGGCTGTGTAATCCAATTGTGGGAGAGCATATTGTAAGTCCCTATTTTCCAGAGCTATGCCAACACCTGTTGGAGTGTGAATTCTCTGACCCCAGGGAGCTCACATTGGAGGCAGACCTTTTGGTGGATTCCAGAGGGTCTGGAGAGGCATTGGGGAGTGACCCTAAGAGGAGTGGCTCAGGTGTCTTCCAACCCAGTGTGGTGGGAGAGGTTCAGTGTAGCCCAGCTAGGTCCTGAGGTAGTGGGAGGGGTGTAGGGACTCACGTCCTGTCTCAGTGGAGATAGGAGTGAGTGTGGGGCTGCGTGTCCCAAGGTGCCCGAAACCCAGTCTCAGAGCCTGGATGGTTCTTTAAGGGAACACCAGGTAGTAGGGAGCCTAGGCTGTCCTGATGGGCCGCCTGTTGAGGAGGATCTCCTAGTGTCTAGAGAACCTGGAGCATCTGTAAATGGAGCTCCAGTGTTTCTGGTGTCTGGCGGTGCCGCTCCATTTGGGAGGGTGCAGAAGTCCAGAGTGAGGGGTGAGAGGGGGAGAGAGTCCCCAGTGGAAGAACCAGTGGGTCAGGGACCAGCCAGAAGGGCTGAGTCACCAGTGAATGACCATGGTGACACCACTTCTGTCCTGGGGGATCTTCACGCACTGTCAGATGGACAGGGGTCGGGAGATCTGCGCCAGGCAGACTGTCACACAACACATGAGAGATGTGTTACCCTCTGGGGGCATGCGTGCTCCCCAGGAAGTCCTGGTGCGCCAGGCAGATTCTTACACAACTCTAGAGGAGTGTGTTTCCCTTGGGGGGGTTGGTGTACCCTCCCGGAAGTCCTGGGTTGCCAGGCACAGGTCCAGCTGCAGGGTTTAGTCCCTGGGTTGGGAAGCCAGGTTCAGGTGTTGTCTGACCTGGAGGGTGGGACAACTGTAAACAGTGTCCTGACCGGTTTGTCTTCTGGGGGTACCGCTCCTGATGGGAGGGGGCAGTACTCTGGAAGGGGGTGCAGAGGGAGGGAGTCCTCGCCTCTGACCCCGGTTCAACTGGAGGGTTTAGACCCTAGATTGGAGGACCAGGTTCAGGGTGTCCCCCCTGACCTGGACGCCCAGTTGCAGGATAGAACCCCTGAACTGGTGGGCGAATTGTGCAGGACACCTGCCACAGGTGCCCTGGCAATTGGGGAAGGGGTACCGCTCCAGGTGGGAGGGTACAGAGCCCCAAGGAGGAGGACCGGATGTGGAAAGCCCACCCCAGTCTCCAGTCCAGCTGCCGGGTATAGGCCCGGGGCTGGTGGGTCAGCGCCAGGATGTCATACCTGACCTGACAGGAGGGAGAATTGACAAAGGGGGCCAAGCACCTGGGGCTACTGCCCCCCGCTCTCTGACGCCACAGAGGTTTGAGAGCCCTGAGAGGCATAAGGCCTGGGTCTCATCCCTGACCACTGTCAGTTGCCACTGTTGCTTGCAGTCTGGCTGTTGGGACACACCTGTGAACAAGTTAAGGTTAGGTGCTGCACAGGTGGTGTCCACAGGTGAGGGGAAGGGTTCCCCATGGATTAGCTTGGTGGGCCCTGAGAGTATGGACAGAGGGATTCCAATAGGTTCAGATTGGCGTAGAACTGGAGTATGCCCCTGCTCTTGTGGGCCAGGGTCCAGGTTCTATCGCCCAAAGCAGAGAAGCACATCAGGGTAGTGATTGGTCTCCCCTGCATTTTTGGCTGGAAGGGGGTTGTGTTGGACTTGGCCCTTTTTGCAGGGTCATCCCTAAACGTTTTGCCTTCCTCCTATATTTTTCCTGACCTGTTGTTGGCTGTTTTATGACTCTGGGTACTTTTTCACTGCTGATCAGTGCTATAGTGCATATGCTCTCCCTATGATAAATTGTGTTATGTATTAGTGGCTCCATGATTGGATGATAGGTTTACTTGTCAGTCCCTAGTACAGTGCACTGAGTGTGCGCAGGGCTTGTAAATCCAATGCTGCTGGTGGGCTTGCAACACTGGTTGTGCCACCCACAGAAGCAGCTTGTAAAATGTGTCTCAGGCCTGCCATTGCAGAGCCTGTGTGCAGCCTAGGGCTGCCATGTCGACTTGGTGAGTGCACCCTCTTACCAGGCCCTAAACCTTCCCTTTACTACATGTTGGTCACCCCTAAAGTAGGCCGTAGGGCAGGGTGCATTGTAAGTATAAGGTAGGACATGCCCTGGTGTGTGTGGCATGTCCTAATAGTGAATTAGAGCCATTTTCGTTTTTCACTATTGCAAGGCTACCTGTTCCCCATAGGCCAGAATGGGCAGTTTGATTATTACACCTTATAATCCTAACTGACCCAGGGAACATGGTAGAAAAACGAATTTAGTATGCCTGAACTCAGGATGATAAAATACATCTTTTAGTGAAGTTGGTTTTAACATTCTGTGTTTGAAAATACCACTTTTAGAAAGTGGGTATTTTCTTGCCTAACTATCCAAGCCTGCCTCTGCTAGGTTGTGTATTCCTTGTCTGGAGTTTAAGGGACAGGGGCTGGGGGTGGCTACAGGAGACAGGGTGAGTCAGCACAGGGCTGAATAGAGAGATCTGCATCCAGAGTGGAGGGAGGAGTTGCACCTGGGTCTGAATAGGGCTGTGCCTGCCTTCCACAATGCTGGCTCCACCTCCTGCTGGGCGGCTGAGCACCCTGCCCCACATTCTGAAAGGAAAGAAGGAGTCCTGTAAACAAAGTGCTCCAGGACTGACCAGAACTGGTTTTGGACTAGGCAAAGGCCTCTCTGCCTTCAGAGAACAAAGAGAAAAGGTGTATAAAAAGGGGACCCAGACCCCTAGGAAATTAGATCACTTTTGGGAAACAAGAAGAAACCTTTGCTGAGGAGCGGAACCAAGAAGAAACTGAGGAGAAGACTATCCCTAAGCTAGAGGGATCTGCCTGCAGTGGTTGCCTGACTGCCAAAGAAAGGACAAGGGAACTGTGTGTGTACTTTCATCAACTTGTGAAGGATCTCCAAGGGCTTGATTTTAGAGCTTGCCTCCTGCTGAAGTCTCAGGGACAATAGACTTCACCCACCAGCTCCCCTGAAGTCCCTTGCTGGGAATTTGGACCTTCTGACACACTTGCGTGTCTCTGGGAGCTGGAAGCGCGACTCAACACGAAGAAGCATGTCGCCGCAGCCGCTGATTCTCGCATCACCGGAGAAGAGTGTCGACATCGCATCAGACGCCGGCGCATCCCCGAAGAAGCGCGCCGCTGACACCCTTGCATCCTTCGAAGCGCCTCGCAGCACCGGAGAAAAGTGTCGTTGTTGCATCAGACGCCGTCGCATCCCCGGGGCAGAGCATCGACCTCGCATCAGACGCCGCCGCATCACAACACTAGGCGCACGCCGCATCCCAGGAGAAGATCGTCGACCTTGCATCAGATGCCGTCGCATCCCCAGGGAAACGTGTCGCAGGGCCTGTCACGGCTCCAAAGACTCATCGAAATCACCGCACGGCCGTCGGGCGTGCACGCATCACCCCTTCGTTGTCGCAACCTCAAGAAGACGCCACTTTGTTTCTTTAGCACCAGATCTTCAACGCATCACCGTCCTTGCATGTAAGGGACTACCGCATCACCTTCCCTGCAACACTTTTCGTTGCCCTGCGTTACACATCTTAAGGTACATTGAACTCAAAGTGTCGCATTTTCATTTTAAGAGACTCAAGCTAATTCTACCATCTTTAAAGTACAGTATTGTGGATTAATTTTGTCGTTTATGGTCTTGTGGTAAATCTATATAAAAGATACTTATTTTTATAATACAACCTGTGTGGTGTCCATTTGTAGTGTTGTCACTGGATTACTGTATGTGTTCACAAATGCTTTACACACTGCCTCTGAACTAAGCCTAAGTAATGGAGCTAGGGACCGACCGCCGAAGTTGCGGCGGTCCCGCCATGTTTATTAGGATACGCCCGCCACACTGGCAGACGCATCCTGTGCCTTTCACATTGCGGGTGGATCTGCTGGCTGCAGACCCGCTCGCAATTGAAAGGACTGTGCACGGCATTGCCATGCACTACATGGCAGGCACCACATGCACTACGCATGGCAATGAGGGGGGTACCATAGGTACCCCCCATGTGCACCCCCCAGCCCCCAACACCCTGGGGGCCCGCAACAGGCCCCCAACAGAAGGAACCGTATGCCTTTCCATGGCGGCAACGCCGCCATGGAAATGCGATTCACCGCAGGCATCATGATATGGTTGGCGGTGTCTTACAGACACCGCCACCATATTGTGGCAGCTTTCCGCCCGGTCGACGAGTCGACCGGCGGAAGAGCGGCGGATGGTCTTCCCGTCCGCCGCGGAGCCCCCAGCCACCCTAATGTGGCGGGGGTCAATCATGGAAGGATGGCGGATGGATCGCCGCCGGCGGTGGCTACCGCCGGCCCGGCGGGGACGATACGCCCTCCATCCTAATGGGCCCCTAAGCTCTGAAATAATACATGATGATTTCAAAAGATGAATTAAAACTGTAGCCTACTAAAGGATTTACATGATAACGTGAAAATGATACCAATGTACTTTGAAAAATCTTATTAGTACCTAATACTGACTTATATTAATAGAGTCTTCCATGTAGGCATTGTTATTTCATTTAATTTGAAGATTTAATGTACTTTGAAACATGTAACATTCGTATTTTAGCAAAAGTCTTCGTACATAAGCTGTTTTTTCACTTAGGCCTTAAAGGTTTGCTTTCTCATCTAGCATTAAACTTGTGAAATGTGCCGTCTGAAGCCTATGGGAACCTTTCGTAAAGTTTCCATCTATGTTCTAGCCATCAATAGACTCTCTTCTTACTTGTAACTCACTTGACTGAACTTGCAACAAAATTTGTTACATCCTAGAGAGTATGCCTGGGAACGGACTGACAATGGATGGGGCATTGTTCCGCCCATTTCTGAGGATATTATAATTCATTAAACAATTGAAACGCAGTGATCATAAGGAGATTGCAAGAAATGGATTATTTAATTCTTCCGGATTTGAATACTTTTACTGATCACATCATCTCATCCTATCATGAACAGCCAATGTAATGGAATGATCCGACAAAGTTGGCATGTTAAGGGAGTACCCCTGGAATCTTTGGAGTATAATTGTCTAACCAGGGGGGGGGGGCTCGTTTGGCTGGCTGGCTGACTTACACCCTTGCCTCGCCCCCGTCCAGCTGCTGCTCACTTGGTGGTATTGAGACTGATAAACCAGACACATAGACATTAAGCGAGCTGTGACACTGAACTGCGTTGCTATCGGTTGGTAAGCGTGCACAAGGAGAACCTTTCAGCTGAAGGTTTTCCTGATACCTGCTGCGGTATTGATGATGTAGAGCAGGCAGGGCAACAACCTGTCCTAGGACTGGAATTGAAAATCCTGAAAAACGTCTGAACCTTCATTGATTCTGTTTGTATGAGAACAGACTGAACCTGTTTGTAGGCTTGTTCTCTGGTCTAAATCTCCCTTGGATGAGGAAGATAGCCCTTTTATTGCCTTGACTTAATGAACTACTTGAATTGCTATTAAATCTGATCTGTTTAACTCATGTTTTGCATTTCAGCATTCTTGAGGCACAGAAAAATGATTATGATAAATTCTCTCTACTGATTCTGTCTCATTATTTCTGTGATTTATTCTGTCTTGAACAAGAATCAACTAATTGTTAAATGTTGGAAGATTTAAGCTTATAGGAAATATGGTAACAATGATCTATTCCAGGTCCACATATGATAATTGTTGGTCCCTCAGATATTCTAGCCCCTTGCAGCACGGAGCAAGATCCATCGGAGGACCTAAGAACATTTGGTATTTGGCAGCTCAGGTAACACAGCAATGGTAGTGTTCAAAATAACAAGAGTTTTAGTTAAAATGGGCCTACCAAGTAGAGTCAGGTAATAAGAGTTTGATTTGAAAATGGCAATATTACAGATTTTTGTAACAAAAAACACTGCAGCAGCGGACCAAGTCTCACATTTTCTACGGTATAGGGGATGGCACCTTCAAACCAATGTATGTGCTCTTGGTAAGTTAACGAAATTTCCATGTCCACATATGGAAAGTATTCCTCTGGTATTTCATCTTCAATATAAGTGTGAAACAATTTTGTGCGAGCATCCAAAGGCGGGAATTTAACCTCTGTTCTGAATGCTTTGTGTGCCTCAACCACGAAGGTAACAGCACCACCCGTTGTCGGGAGGCCCTAATGTAATAATTTCAGAGTAACTACATGTCTGCAATTTTCTGCAATGTTTTTAACTGGTTGTTCTTCAACTTCCTCTCTGTTTACGGACATTGTGAAGATAGTAGTAGTTTAGTAGTTGAATTTGTGGAGATAGAGTTACCACAAATGTGGGATAATGTTATCCTAAAGCTTGAATAACCTACAGCCAATACATAAGGTATACCTACTCAGTTGAGCCAGATTTTTCCTTCCCACCACGGACGTCTCCGGTGTGTAAGTGAGTAGGAGTGTCTGAAAAAAGCACAACTGAGCTACCCAAAAAAACTGTTAAATAAGAGCGCAACCTATGTTGGTGTTGCCATGTCTTGTAGTCCCTACTAATCCGTAGGACCTGCACGTTTCTTTGGACAACATAAACTTTGGGTGAGGTGCCTAGACTGATTCTGGGCACCCCTGCAGGTTGGGTTGGCCTATAGACCAGCTAGCTCACAGGGACACCATAAGCCGCCTTAACCTTACCAGGGAGTGAATGGTTTCTGGCAACCACTGAACATGACAACCCTGACCCCTCAGGGATCATGGAAACAGATCTGAACCTTTCGGTCAGTCACTCGCGTATACTTGTACTCAGAGAAATATACAGAATACGCAGTTGGACATTTTCAAGATATTTGTTGAACCAATGTTATTCTTGTATAGAATGCATGTGCTGCGATAATCAGTAGACAAAGAAGATGAAAGTGATTAAAAGCATCAAAAGAGTGAATAGTACTTACAGCTCTACCATGGTGCTAAAACAGTGTATATATGCAGGGCTATAAACAAGACAGTAATCAGGTTTACTCCTACTGTTCAAACCCTACTCTAAGTGTACCTAGAGCAGAGGTCTTCAATCTATGTGGCGCGACCCCCAGGGGGGCCGTGGAGTCATCAGAAGGGGGTCGCGCATTCATCAGCTTCAAGTCTGCCTCGAATCCAAAACGTTTCCTCTCTTCGTTTTGGATTAGAAATACTTGCATCTCAGGAGGCTCTCTGATTGGAGGACTAGGTAAAATAAGCCAATCATAATGAGGCTATGTCATCAATACCTGCCCTCCAATCAGAGAGACTACAGCATGCATACCAGGAAATGCCCGCAGACTTTGTCCATAAAGATGGACCAGAACCTTTGCAATGCAGCCTGCACTTCGAGGGAGTTCTGCAGTATTCCACGCCGTCACTGCTGCCTTCCTTGGCCATCACTGCTTTCACCTCGTGTCCTGCTTTGTGGCTCGTTGCTGCCTCTTCAGTAGGATCTCCTTGTTACTTCCGGCGCACACACACAGATCCTTATTTGTTTCCCTGATTGAGCCATAAGGGGATTTGGGCAAAGGCTCCGGTTAATTTTTATTTTCTGTGTTCTGTCCGTTTTTCTTCTTTCCTGCATGTGTGTCTAATTAGTTATGCTGCCTGAACTCCGCACTCGATTTCATTTATTGCTCCAGAGAAACACAATGGAAGAGAGAATGTTTGTCTTTAAACAGGGCGCATCCCTGTGGGGCTTGATGCTTCTGACACTGGACATTCACAGTGAAATGCTTGGAAAGATGTTAACTAAGCAAAATGAAGATATACATATATATTTTTCTACTTTTCAACTAGGCTTTAAGAGACTCAGGGGCATATTAGCAAGACCGGCGATAAAATTATCGCCGTTTTAGCGGCAGGAAACTGCCGCTAAAGCGGCGATAATGGGCTTGCTAATATGCGTTATAGAATTCCAATAGAAGCCCAGGTTAGATGTCCTGCACATCTAACCTGGGCTTCTATTGAATTCTATAACGCATATTAGCAAGCCCATTATCGCCGTTTTAGCGGCAGTTTCCTGCCGCTAAAGCGGCGATAATTTTATCGCCAGTCTTGCTAATATGCCCCTAACTTGTTTGTAAGATAAGTGCAGTGAATGGACTACTGAAGATGACAAAGTTGATGTCTGAAACATCATTGCTTTTACGTTTGTTTAAATATCACTGCAGAGAAAGATTCAGGCAGCATGGTTAAATGAGTGTCAATGCTCATGTTATTTGTCTGAACGGAGAATAGATTTTTTCAATAATTGACAAAGCCTAATATTTTTACAGCATCAAAATATTACATGGTAAAGCCTACACAACTCCAATATTATTAAACACATTTGATTGTGCAGTCTTTGCTCAAATAAGCAGCCCCGCAATGCAGTGGTGTGGGTTATGATGGTACTATTATGTTGCTCACTAAATTGTCTTAATTTGGAACAGATTAGGATAAACCACATTTACTTACCGAATCTCTCTACTGGCCTCCTCACAGCAAATTTTAACAAGCACTCAAATTTATAACTTTTTAAAAATTGATTTGTGCAGATCAAACATTTAGGTCTCACATGTGGCCTAGAAGCTGAAATGTACTTCAATATAATCTCCAGGGTTGGGGCAAAGGCTCCAGTTCATTTTTATGACTTTCAAATGTTTATTTTCAGTGTGCTTTCCGTTTTCATTCTTGTAGCAGCAGTTTCATATGCATTTTTGTGACATTATAATGTTGGTTTTTTTCATGTTTTTTCTGTTTTCATTCTTGTAGCAGCAGTTTAATATGCAGTTTTATGACGAGTGTATTTTGCTACCTTTCACAGCCTCTCTTCTGACCCTCACCCTGCAAAGGCCTTTCCAAGACGAAGACTCAGTTGAACCAGTCTGACCGTGCAACATGTTGTCCTGCACCAAGTGCATGGGCACACATGTTCACAATGGATATCATTCTCCTTCCGGACACTAAGCCTCCCACTGTACTGAACGTATGGCCTGCAGAGAAGGGCACTTCTAGGGGCACTGACGTGAAAGAGGTCATAGGTCACCTGCTAGGGACAAGAGATGCACCGTGAGGATAGGTAGTCTGCTTCAAGATGACCTTTGAGTATAGCCCAAGCACACAAATCGCAAGGGCATACCCCATGGCCGTCCTTATACCACGTGAACATAATTATAGCCTAGGTGACTGGACACCCAGGCAGCCAGCCTCTTAGCATTTTCTCGTGGCCTTCAGAATTTATTGTTCACTTGGCCAAGATGGTTACCAAAAACCGAAACAAATAACGAAACCCAAAAGACCACGAACCACAGTCACCCACAAACCTTTGGTTTTGCTAAACACTGTTTAATTCTATTTCCCCACCGTAAAATGATTTGCCGTGGGAATTGGGGGCGCTTTTGGTTGTCGATGATGGTGAGTACCAAGTTCTAGACATTTTGGTCAGGAGGGGGTCCTTATGCCTAAAATTTTTGACAGGGGGGTCTCGGCATCAAAAGGTTTGAAGACCTCTGACCTAGAGTGTATGTAGGTGTAGGGACAAGAATCTCCCCTAGGGACGTTCCAACCCCATTACCTAGCGGGAGAGATTGAAGGGCCCCGTCTTGATCCCGAACTGGACACCCCTCGCAGAGATGTCAGACCCCTGCGTGGTGGAGTTTCCGCATGCAGGGGCCCTCGGTGTCAGCTGAAGTGCCTCCTCTGCTAATCTTTTGGGATGCTCATTATTTATAATAGAAAGCAGCCTTGTGATGTACGTTGTAGATTAGCGATGTTATGGATATGTAGATAGCTCTGTCTCCCTGTCGATGAAGATAGACCGACATTTGTGCATAGTGCGTAAAGAGGCCTTGTACATGATGTTTGAGGCATCGTGAGAATGTTGTGCAAAACTAGATGTGTAAACAAAGTAGTTAAGAGAGAGTTTAAAGAAACTAATCCAACATTGTTGTTCATGCAAATATGTGCAAAAGTTTACCACAGAAATGTTATTGTGAAAAAGAGGACAATGTAAGAAATGAGCAGCTTCTCTACATGGGCCTAACCCTGGAACATAACAAAGGCATGCCTGGTAATTGGCAGTGGTTTAATGTTATACAACCAGTGGAAGACAATTTGGTTCAAATGCTAGGATATGACAGATTATTCAAATATAATGTCTATATTTGCAAGCCAATTAGCTGTGAGAGTTGAGAGTAGGATACAGAGTGTACCTACTCATTTCAAGTATACTTTTTAAGTGCTACAAAGGTCAAACTAATTTAACCCACGTGCTGACCCTTTAAAGTGAAGTCAAATTTAAGGAAAATAGGTCACTTTCTTGCTAGTGTTAGTATGTTATATTAAAGGGATACCCTAATTAATTTTCAGTTATTATATCACAATAGTGAGAAAGTGGTTTATTAGTTGGGGTGGATTGGTGTACACCACAAGTAATAAAATCGCTGTCTTGTTAGATCCAAACAAAGGCTTCATTTTATTTTAAACTGAGCTCAACCCCTGGTAGCTTTGGCACAGAGGAGAGAGGCCTAACCTAAGGAAAATGCATAAAGCAGTTAGACATACCAAAACTGGTGAAAAGTCAACACACAATACAATATAAATCTTACTCATGTTTCTAAAAATAGAGAAAGAATTATAAGGCAAACTGACACCAAAACACCCAAAAATCCAATGAGGAGAAATGGCGATATGAATAGAATTTTTGTTTATTTAAGTGAAAATAGTTCCAAAAAATGCAAAGCACTAATGGTAGTTAATGGTCATGATAGACTGGGACCTATGTACAATTTGTGGCGAAGAAGTGCGGGTCGGAAACATCAAAAAGTTTGATCCGGCTTCTGCCTGGAAGTATAGAGGTTTGAAAATATTCTGAGTCCCAATCTGAAAAGGCACTTTGTTATTTTTCTGAGGAAAAACTCTTCTCCATGTGGGACAAACTTGAAATTTAATCCGATACCATGGGACTGAGGCTTGGATAGTTTTCATGATCGTTCCCTTTTAAGCTCTGGATCCTTGAAGCATAGCGTTTTGGAAATGTTCACAAACTTCTTTTGGTGCCCAGACAACCACAGGAGTACACTTCCAAGGAGCCCAGAACCTCAGGAGGAGCACTTAGAGTCTCTCATTGTATCAGAAAGAGAGCAACAGCAAGTCCACTTCAGATCCAGTTGCCACTGGTCAGCTGGGACGCATCACATGATTTGTCCTCTTCAGCTTTTTTATGTTCATGAATCCACTGAGGGAATCAAACTGATCAGATTAAGACACTTGGAGATCTTTCTGTTCTTGTATTTCAAGTGGAAGGGGGTCCAACCTGCTCAGGTCTTTCTCACAGGTCACAAATGCCAAGTGCAGCAGGTTCAGTCCATCCTGGTACCCTTTCACAGGTCCAGACGTGTTTTGAGGAAAGATGGGCTAGGGTCCAGCTTTGTAAGGAACACCCTAAGACACTCCTACCTCCTCTCTGACCAATGGAGTAAAGGTTCCCAGGCCCTACACTACAAACTTTTGAAGTAGTTCCTATATGCTGTACTATAGATATGCCCACAATACAATGTGTCCTGGGCAAATTGAAGCTAGCAAAGGTCTTCAGTCACATTAAACTTGGGCTTTAGCCTGGGGTAGTGAGGGGGAGTATACCATGGTAATCCTCCCTCATCTAACACAAAAAGTATGTTTGAAGCAAGCACTGTGACCACAATAATCCCAGAGACAGAAGTCTGGTATGAAAAATGCAGGGTCTTTCAGCAACCACACAGGCAACACACAAGACTTGTCCTGGCTTCTTGTTTAATCCCCGTCAAGTGTGCCCCCAGTGTTACATGTAACTCAACAGACCTGTCAAGCAAGATTTGACAGTGTGGTGCCACAGGATGCCCCCACGCTGAATATTCTGTAAAGTTCATAGGAGTTCTCTGCCCATGCAGGTAAGCCTATTGTTTGTTGCTGGGAAGCATTTCACATTACTTTCACACCTATTCCTGGCCTGAGCACAGAAGGGAGAATATAGAGAGTTAATATAAATTAGCCTCCGAGTACTCCAGCAAGGGGAAAGGAAACTTTCTATTAGTTACTTTTCTTGAATATTTATTAAAAATCAGACTTCACAATTGAAATGGATATTTAATAACTATTAAAACATGTGGTTTAATTATTTTTCCTGCTGGTCTATACCCAAGATACAGTACTAGTATTTTAATCAGTACTCTGATGTTCTACATAGGATAGCTAGGCCTGCCACTGTGAAAACAGCTTTTAGAGCATTGTGACTATAGGGACACGGCAACATTAATGTTCTACATGTCCCACTTTTAAACTCCATGCACCTTATGTTGCAGGCTACATTTCTTACATAGGGGTTGTTGGAAGGTGGTTTATTAGTAGGTACAGGGAGGTACCTACAACTAGTAATAACACCACAATCACAAATAAGGTTCAGTGAAGTCTCAATAAATTAATCCTTGCTCAACCCTTGGTAGCTTGGCTCACGAGCAGTCAGGCTTAACTTAGGAGACAGGTGTGTAAAGCATTTAAAAACACCAATAACAGTAATTAAGTATGACACAACACACAATAAAAATCCAACACTAATTTATAAAAATGGGAAATATGTTTATCTTTAAAATGACACCAAAACAACACAAATCCAATATAGAGAACCGAAGATAGGAATTGTTAAAG
Source organism: Calotriton arnoldi (assembly GCA_963921515.1). NCBI lineage: Eukaryota > Metazoa > Chordata > Amphibia > Caudata > Salamandridae > Calotriton > Calotriton arnoldi. Next base: position 548,874 of record CAWUFW010012089.1, read on the forward strand.
ATTAAATGTAAAAATGTGCTTTCTAGTGCTTAAAAGCATAAAGCACAGATGACTGTGCCATACCTGAGGGTGAGTGGCTGCATTGTCTCCAGATTCGACATTGGGTTATGCAGCCCTCGGTTAGGGTAGGGGCACAAAGACACTTGGGAAAGTTCGAAAAATGGCTTTCTAACAAAAAAACTGATAAATATCTCATCATGGATTTGTATATGATATTGTTGCCTTGATTCCTTGCGTCGAAGGCTCTGGTGCAGCATCGCTGGGAGGCGGAGCTGGGTAGACAGTTAACCCATAAGGAGTGGCAGGATATATATTACAGGGTGCACCATTCAATGCGTAATATCTTAAGTATTGAAACTTGCACCAAAACAGTTACATACTGGTATTTGACCCAGACCCGACTCAACAGAGGTAACCCGGCCCGCAGTGCCGACTGCTGGCAAGGATGTGGCACACCGGGGACTATTACACACATTCTGTGGGATTGCCGCAAGTTTGTTCATTTCTGGGAAGAGATTTTAGCTGCCATTGATACACATTTTCAGACTCAACTTCCCAGCTTTCCGGCCTATATAATTCTGGGCCTCCCTAATGCATTACATACCCACTTATATCTTGCAGGGGACGCCATATTAGTTTGGCACTTGGGGCAGCTCACCAGACGATTCTGGTGCATTGGCGGAGGGAGAGGTTGCTGATACATCGAGAATGGCATCATCGCATCTGGCATACACTAGGTATTGAAAAATTGACATTGACACTAGCAGCACAAGGGGATTCTTATCAAGACTTGTGGAAGCCATTTATAACATTCCTCTCCCAGGAATTTAGAGAAGTTACATGCCCCGCTCATTGCGATTGCTTCGCTTTACTGAGCCAATGCATACACCAGAGATGAGGGATCCACCGCCTAACTCATTGCCTTATGTACTTTCTCTTTTTGGTTATTATTCTTCACATATGGATGCAGCTGTGAGTGCCCCAGGTAGGTGGGGTAGAGTGGGGAGGATGGGGTCTGTTGGAGGGGTTACATAGTTGCATTTCGTAACATGCACGTTTATCGTTTCGATGTATGTCTTATATTGAACCGCTTGCGTATGAGACCATTTTGAACTTAAAAGCATAAAGCAGCAACTGAAGATAGTTGGCCGTGCTTAACCGGAACCAAGTCAAAGTTTCAGGCCAACTGCGAGGGAGCGTGGGTCAGATACGATGGGGTGGTTTAGGCCGGTAAAAATGTTACCTTCACACGTAGTCACTTTTTGGATTTTTTTACTCTCAACGTCGAGCAAGTCTCCTCGGCAGGCCGGGTTGTGATTCGACAACGGCAACTTGCTTCATGACAATGCCTCAGTGAAATAATGGAGGTATTGGTTCTCAGCATCAACCACGAAGAGCTCCGGAGCTTCAACAGGACGAACCTGAATTGCAGACCGGGTCGCAACTTCTCCAGATGATTCCAAACTTCTGGACCTTCTTCCAGAAGGTCCTTGTGGGGTCTTGAAGTGTCCACAACACCAGCCGAGAATTCAGAAGCTCTGAGTTGCTCCTTGGAGAGTTGTGACTACAGATCCCACAATGCACCTGGTCAAATTCTTAAATGTCCACTGGGCACTGGTCAGCTGGGCTTTTCTTGGTGGAGATGATGCAGGTGACTACTTAAGCTCTTTTGTACCTGTTGCTTTCATGGAGTCCACTCCACAAACTTTAAAGTAAGGCAAGGTCCTCGTTTGTGAAGCCCAGAGTGTGCAGCAGGTGCTGTCCTTATGAGTGCAGTCCTTATCGGTGCAGACCAGGGGTCCAACAGGGTAGTCCTTCTTCTTCTTGCTGGACAGCTCTCCCATATTTATCTGGTTTCGGGACTGGCAAGAAGGGGGTTCCGCTGACCAATAGGGTGCTGGGTGACACCCTATGTGATGAACACTTCCCCTGATGTGTGGCATTTTTGTGTCCCAGAAAGCACTGTTCCACAAAAATCAAAATGGAGAAAATCTCTCCTGGAGCTTCAAGTCTGGCTAAGCCCACCCACAGGTGTGGCTAACTCTCCCCTTCACTTCCCTTCAAGCCCCTCTCCTAATTCAATTACAGGGACTCTCATCTGGCTGGGGATGCAGGAAGTGGGGGTAGGCCTGGTTCCTGTCCTGACTGTCTTTCTACCTTTGAAGACCAGGTTATCTACCCAGCCCCCTTCCTGCCCTGGCATCTTCAGTCAGCAGATCTCCTCCCGCCAGATGTCTCCTTTGTCTCAGTTCAGGCCACTTTACACTTCATCAAGGCAGCTTGGCTCAGCCTGTCAAAGGCTGGCCAATCAGAAGCAGACAAGGCTGCTACAGAGCTGAATTGGGTAACTTTAGGAAAGCAGTTCTATAACTTCTTTCCTACACCAGTTATAATAAATCAAACCAAAGTTGTTGAAGTCATTGCAACTATTAATTTGACACTTTGAATTATTATTTTAGCTCACTTCTGTCAAAAGATAAACTTTAACAATGTTAAATAAAGCCTCTCCATGTTAGCTTATAGAGCTAATATACTACAATAGGGAAAAACAAAATTGGCAGTTTTTCCCTCACCAGGGCACATAAAACATCTTTTATAATGTCCCTGCTTATTTTAACAAGGAACTCTGCCCTTGCAGGACCTAGGGCAGACGTTAGAGGTGACGTATATGTAACAATAAGGTAGTTTATGACTTTGGAAGTACCCTTAATTCAAAGTCAAATTTTGACATCGTTTTATTTTAAAAGCAGCCTGCAAGGCAGGGCTGGCTTTCAAAATGTCAGCAGGCACCACAGCATTGCACACTTAAGTGCATTAAATTTACTGGGCCTCAAACCTACGTGCCCTACCATATACTAAGGACTTGCAGGTAGGTTGTCAGTACCAATTGTAATTAAACCTAATTACCATGTACCTTTTAGACAGAGCACTGGCCCTGGGCCTGGTTAGGTGAGCTCAGGGCACATTCAGAGTCTGAAAATCAGCATCTACTGGTCAAAATAAGGGCAAAAGGTGGGGCGACACTGAAAAAAGCCCTGGTTTCTCACAGGGTTATCTTACTAACATTTAAAAGGGAGGTTTATATCTGTCAAAAGGGTTATTTTAGAAGGTTGCTCTGCAGTTTTAAACCACAGCAGTCAGGCTACAATGATAGGCCTGAATTCATGTTTTCATTTGTCACACTAGTGGATGGCTCAATAAGTGTTGCAGTCAACAGGGGACATTTACATTTTCACGTCATGGGTGTATTTCTGCACAATGTACTGTGGCTTTATAGAAAGGTTAATTAGGCCAATGAGGAATTAGCCAATTTCTAAATTTTTTGGGGTCGGAGCACATACAATGGGCTCTGAACAGCAGTGCTCGAGTGGGCAGAGTCTAAAAATCAGAAAGAAAAGTCAGCAAACAAAAATTGCTGTGACGACGCACAAAGGGGCATTTTCTCAGAACATGAGTTTTCCATAAGTCCTAATATGCCAATGTGTCTGGAAAGTAATAAGTTGCTGGTGTACACAACACCTTTTCATGTAGTTCCTCACACGTACTTTCCAGAGGCAGCTAGGCCGACCAAAAGTAGTTATGTATTTAGTGTGAGAACGGAACCACAATTTCATGAGGAACACAGAAAAATTATAAAATGCAATCACACTAAAACACTATGGGCCACTGGTTTCACTGATTTACCACCAAAACCCTCTTTAAAAGATGAAGCTAAGCAAGGGGACTTTATTTCTCATTATCCATTTGCACACGAAGTAATATGATATGATCTTCCATCATCCACCTGCACAGGAAGTGACATCACTGTTTTTCCACCAAAACCCTCTTTAAAAGAAGAAACCAAGCTAGAGGACTTCATTTCTCTTTATCCATCTGCACAAGAAGTGGCATCACTGGTTTCCTGCCCACCGTAGCCTGCTCTCCACCCTTCTCCCAGGATTGATTTAATGGAGGCTGCAGTGTAGACGTGCAGCAGTTTCACGCAGTGGATGCACTGCTGGGGCACCACTAGCCCACCACAGGCAAGCCCATCTGCGCCCATCTGTGCCTGGACCATGCCCAGCACCAGGAACCCTGGTTTTCCCCCTTTCCACCCCTCCGTGTTCCTCCAAGTTCTTAATCCTGGCTGTTGCTTGCCGCACTTTTGCTATAGCACACCACAGAACAGTAGCTTTCACTTGTGCCTCCTGCAAGTTCTCATGCACTCTCCCGCACATCTACATCCACCACCCATGCATCAACAGCACCCGGCACCCCACTTGCTCATGCTCACACAGACCAAACACCATCCAAACAACATGCCACACTCACATGCATGCTCCTCAACACATGTGCACTCACCAAACATGCCATGGAGATATGGGACCTACTGCACGCCCATGCTCCGGACCTGCTCTTTCTCACAGAAACATGGCTAAGCCCAACCTCGGCATTGGATATCGCTACCGCCAACCCTGCTTGCTACACGATCATGGATTCACCATCATATTCAAAGATACCATCAGCTGTACCACCTACACAGAAACCCCCACCAGCTACATGGAACACCTCATGTTCAAGATACATATCACAGCCAACATTTCCTTGGGTGGAACCCTCATATACAGACCACCTGGACCCCGCACCCATTTTGGCACCAAACATCATGGACCTCTTCTCACCACTCATCATCAAAGCCAGCACCTTCATCCTCCTTGGAGACCTTAACTTTCTCCTTGAAGACCGCACTAACCAAAACTCTATGGCCATTCTAGAAAACCTTGCATACCTTGGCCTCACCCAGCATGCTACCAAATCCACACACACTGCCAGACATCTATTGGACCTGATTTTCTCCTCTATCAGCAACATCATGTTCCACAAGCCAGCAACTATGACCTGGACAAACTACCCCCTTGTCCTTTTCTGTGTACCGACCCCACACCATCACAGACATACCACCACATGAAGCACCCGCCGGAGCTGGAAAAGCATCTCAGAGGAGGCATGGGCTTCCACCCTCTCCAAGCATTGGCCTAAGAACACCAGTGAGTAGCTGAAAGCCATCAAATACCTCAATAGCTAGATCACCGCATGCTCCAACACATTGGATCTCCTCAAGCATAAACCAAGGGCACGGGTTCAACCACAGGCCAGCGGGTATTTTATTTATTTTATTTTATTTGAGAGGTTTTATATAGCGCTGGCTGGACCCGTGGGTATCAGAGCGCTTTGCATGAGCGTTGATTGTTACAGTGAAGACAGTTGTTCAATAGGATAAAAACATAGACGTCAGGATAAAAGACATTACAAATAGGCAAAAAAGCATTGATTGTTACAGTAAAAACAGTTGTTCAATAGGATACATACATAGACATCAGGAAAAAAAACAGTTTAAATTGACAAATAGGCAAAAGCTATTTACATGGGGCGGGGTTATCAATTAATACTATTTTACATAGAAACAATATTAAACTAACAAAAGATGAATTACATGAGTAAAGGCTATCAAGCGAAGCTGTTTTGGTAAGATGACAAAAACACAGTAAACAGCTCGTAGTTGAGTGCAGGGGAGAAACCAAAGTTCGAGGCTGGTTGGCGGGAAGAAGAAAAAGATTGATAAGTATAGAAGGGGAGAACGGTTTGGGGAGAAAGGAAGTAACGTCAGAGGGAGATTCAAGGGGAGGCTGGGGGTAGTGGTCATAGAAGGGTGGGGGAGGGGATTAGAGGGTGCATAATCGAAGGAAAGTAGGGGAGAGGGGGGAGAGAGTCAGGAGGGCGGAGGAGTGGAACCAGATTGGTGGAGGCTTGAAGGAGGGGTCAGAGGCGAGGTTAAGGACCCCAATATTTGTTGAGAAGGTGAAATTTGAGGTCTTTTAAAAGCTGAGGTAGGAGGGGTTACAGCGCAAGTCCCTAGGGAGAGCATTCCAGATCATCGGGGCATTCCCGGAGAAGGAACAAGATTGTGTGGTTTTCTTTTTTAACAGGGGGGACAAGGAGTAGGGCATTAGTACTTCTCATCGTTCGGGAGCAGCCTGCTTTTTTGAGTTTGTTCGTAAGGTACACGGGGGGTTGTTGGTGAAGAGCTTTGTGTGTGATGCATACAGTCTTATAGGAGGATCTTCCTTCTACGGGTAGCCAATTGAGGGCTTTGAGAGCAGGAGAGATGTGGTCAAAACCTTTACAGTCAGTGATTATCCTGGCAGCTAGGTTGAGCACAGATCTAAGGGGGGCAAGGTGTACTTTGGGGGTTCCGGAGAGGATAGCGTTACCATAGTCAATTTTGGAGAGAACTAGTGATTGGACAACCCCTTTAAAGTCGTCAGCTGGAATGAAGGGTTTGATTTTTTTAAGATGTCGGAGAGTGAAGAGAGCTCCTTTAGCCAAGATTTTTATGTGGTCATTGAGAGTAAGTTTGTTGTCAATAGTGAAACCAAGTGATTTCGCTGAGTTTGATAAGGAGAGCGAGCAGTTAAGAGCATTTAGGTCAGAGAGCCAGCTTTAGATGAGGAGCTGGTTGTTGCTAGGAGAGAAGAGAATGATTTCAGTTTTTTGGGGTTGAGTTTGAGGTGGTTAGAGAAAAACCAGGATTGGATCTTCTTCAAGGAATTGTTAAGATGGAGAACATCCGAGTGGGATCGAATCTTGTAGTAAAGTTGGGTGTCATCAGCATAGAGGTGGTAGTTGATTCCTGCTTGTTTCAGAATAAGGGTATGGGGTTCCATAAAGAGGTTAAAGAGAGAGGGGGAGAGAATGGAGCCCTGAGGGACGCCTATGGAGACAGGTGTAGGGTTCGAGAGGCAGTCATGGATTTTGATTTGCTGCGTTCTGTGTTGGAGATAAGAGGAGAACCAATTGAGGACAAGACCATTAAGGCCAAATCGAGCTTTAAGTGAGTTAAGTAAGGAAGAATGGTTAACTGTATCAAATGCAGCAGAGAGGTCAAGGAGAATAAGTAGGCAGGACTCACCATTGTCGAGTGACCAGTGGAGGTCATCAACAATATTAAGCATGGCGGTTTCTGTGCAGCATCCTTTTCTGAAGCCAGATTGCAAGGAGTCAAGTAGGTTAAAATTGCAGATGTGATTGTCCAATTGTCGGAGAGCACATTTTTCAACGACTTTGGATAGAAGTGGGAGGTTTGAGATAGGGCGGAGATTATTGAGGTCATTTGGGTCAGCAGAAGGGTTTTTAAGAATGGGAGTGATTTGTCCGAGTTGGAGAGAGTTGGGGACACAACCGGTGGCAAAGGAGGTGTTAATGATAGTAGTCCAGTAAGGGGCAATGATGTGCTTTAGATCTTGGACAAGGTTAGAGGGGAGGGGATCTTTAGTGTGTGAGTTTGGCTTTAGTTTGGAAATGATGTTAAGGACTTCAAGTTCAGTCACGGGGTGGAAGTAATGCCAGGAGGCATTGTTTTTCAGCTGTACATTGGAAAGGTTGAATTCAGGAAAAGTTGAAATGGGTTGGTGAGTTCAAGGATTAGGAGGAAGGGGCAGGGTCAACAGGGGAGGTACATCAATGGGAACGTCAACAGTAAGTCTGGGGGTGGGAGGGGGTAGAGTTAGATGGAAGGACTGATCGATTTGGACATTTTATCAGAGAGGAAGTTAGCAATTTCCTCGCATCTCTCTGTTGAGGCCATCAGCTCAGGGGGAATGGACACTGTTTGTTTTCTTACAATGTTAAACAGTTCTCTGGGCCTATTTTTGGCCCGCTCAAGTTGTGTTCGAAAGAAGGTTGCCTTTTCATTGAAGATGTGTTTCTTGTAAGTTGATCTGGCCGATCTGAGGAGGACAAGATGGGAGGGAGAGGGGTGTTGTCTCCATGTTCTTTCGGTCAGTCTGAGAGAACGTCTTTCGTTGTTAAGATCTGAGTTGAATCAAGATTTGGATGGAATATTTCTTTGTATTTTTAGTTTTGGAGGGGCTAAATTGTCCAAGACATCCTTGACAGTCTTGTTGAAATGTTCAGTGAGCTCATTGGCATTTTGGGAGAGGGGGGTGAGAAGGAGTTGGGATTGGAGTTTAGACTCGAGTACATCCGGTAGGATTTGACTCAGATTTCTGCTCCATTTCAGGGGTTTGGTGATTTGTGTAGAGGGGGAGGGGAATTGGTTACGATCTTAAACAGAATGAGGTGATGGTCGGACCAGTCAATGGGGATGATGTGAGACAGGGAGGTCGTGTCATGATTGGAAATGATTGCGTCGAGAGTGGCTCCTTTGGTATGGGTTGGATTTTGACATATTTGTTTGAGGTCGTTAATCTCAAGGAGGTTAATGAGACGCATGACTGTGGGATCCTCAACATTATTCCAATGAATGTTAAAATCTTCTAAGAAGAGATTATTTTGAGGCAGACAGAGTGGATTTTGAAAGAAAGTCAGAAAATTCTTCGGCGAAGAGAAGAGGTTCACCCGGAGGGTGGTGGATATTATGTAGTCGGATCGGGGGGAGACCTGAGCAGTGAGTTCGGCGCCAAGGTATTCAAAGGTTAGGTGGTCTGAGTCTTTTAATAGTGAGAGTTGAAGTTTGTTTTTATAGATTATAGCTAGACCACCCCCTTTTCTGACAGGTCTGTCTTTCCTAATGATAGAAAAACCAGAGGGGGGTGAGTAGGTCAAGATAAGCCGTCGAGTGGTCATTGAGCCAGGTTTCCGTAAGGAAGGCGATGTCAATAGCTTCGCTGAGGATGGTTTCAGATATTTCAGTCGCATGTCGGACAGCCGAACGGCAATTGACAAGCTTGCAAGAGAGGGGTTTAGGGTTATCATTGGTAGGATTACAAGGGAGAATGGTGGTAAGTTGAGCTGGGGGTCTAGGTGAGAAGGGTACGGGAGGGATTCTGTTGGTTCCTACAATTACTGGGATATTGGTGTGTGAGAGGGGAAGATCTGAACTCAAAGGTAGAGGAAGGTAGGAGTTGCAAAGGTCAATGAGGTCAGAAGTGTATAGATAGCTCACTGCGCGGAGAGGCCTATGAGATCTGTTGCATAGGGGTGTAGTTCTCCATCGGTGATATCGGGAGATGTTTTGAGAGCAAGGACAGAGGGAATCAGTATGGTTCATGAAGGACAAGGTTCTAAGTGAGTTGTAATCATCTCTAAGTCGAGTAAGTTCAGTCGTCAAGGTTGAGAGATTTCGTTCTATGTTTGTTAATGTCTGAGTAAGAAGATTGAGGGGGGGCTCAGTTGCAAAAGAGGGGGGGATGTAGTAGGATTAGCATTGGTCGGGGAGGGGAGTCTGGTGCACGGGGTGGGGAGAGGCCAGAGGGGGGAGTAAGAGAAGTGTTCTGGATGATTGGTGAGGTGTAAAGCGTGAGGAGAGGCAGGTCAGTCGTAGAGTCAGTCAAGGTGGAAGGAGAAGATAGGTGGACGAGAGGGATGTCGGGATAAGTCAATATGGGTTGAGACGGGGAAAGCAGTTAGGAGAGGGAGAGATTGGCAAAAGGGGGGAAAAGAAGGAAAGTCAAATTGTGGAGGCAAGGAAGTAGGAGTGGGGTTAGAGGTAGAGATAGGGGTTGGAGGGGGTTGATCATTGGGGGCGTGAGGGTTGGCGTGACGGAATGTGCAGTTGAGACACGAAAGGTGGGATGGGACGGACCAGGTGGGGTGGGGGACATCATAAAGGCGTCAGGCAGTTGGGTTGGGGGAGGGTTAAGGATTGGTAGAGAGAGTTGGTAGGTCAAGGTGCTGTAATGGATCTCGAAGAGGTTGAGGTGGTAATCAGAGGCTAGGATGAGGATATTGCCAGATTTGAATATGGAGATGTCAATTTCCCCAAGAAAGGCTGGGGATGGGGTGGTAGACAATTTGAAACCATATGGAATATTACTAGATTTGGAGATTGTAAGATGGTGAAGGAAGATATTTTTCCATTTGGAGGGGCGTTTGGAAAAGAAAATATAGTTAGATTTGATGGGAGAGGAGAGACTGAGGTAGGTGTCAGCTATTAATGTTTCAGGGTGACGAATCAGTAATTTATGTTTAAAAATTTTCTTTGCGTTTTTGGAAAGGTTAGAAGGGTATAAGATGTTCCATGAGTTGGGGCCATGTCTGGTGAGAGCAGGGTCCGGAGGGGTGAGGTGGGGATAAGGAGGGGACATGATTGGGTCTTAAGATGAAGAATAGGCAGAGAGAAGGAAAGGGGGAGATATAAAGAGAAAGATAAGAGGGAGGGGCGTAGCAAACCTGGGGGGACAATAGTGAGAGAGACGTGGAGGAGGAAGAGCCACCACGGTGGGGGACAATCAAGAGTGAGAATGGAGAAGGGTGAAACACCTATTCACATAAACAATAAACAATTTAACACAGATTATTTGACAGCAGTCCAAAGTGTTAAGAGGGGGTACATGACGGCATAGACCAGGTCCTAAATTTTGGTACAAGTTAGAAACGGCCAAAAGTCTGTAGCAGGAGAGAAAATATCATGTGAAGGCAAAAAATTCTGCAGCGGGAGAGAAAATATCCTGTGAGGCAATAGAACAACCAGGGTGAGGGAAAAATCAGGTTAGAGAGTGGAGCAGGGTAAAGCACCAGAATAATAACCAATAATTCAGAGTCCAGGTCAGGTATCATCAAGGAGGGATTGAGACAGAGAGGCTGTGGGGTGTCTCCTGTAGTCATTCACAATATCGAAGAGGACTCCGAGGGCGGCGCATTGTCAGGGAGCGGAGTAGGGCAAAGCACCGGAGTAAAAAACCAAAACTTCGGAGTCAAGGTCTGGTACCATCCAGGGGGTATTGAGACACAGTCTCTGGGGTGTTCAAAGAGGGCATCGGTAGGGCCAGGCGTCATCGGTGTAGGAGGTGTGCTTGCGTGGCGGCATCGAGTGAAACTAGGTTTAGGCAAAAGGAAATAGTACGGGTAAATGGGGGGAGCCTTAGACAGACGGTTTTGGCCGCAGACATTAGTTACCTCACTAGGGAGATCCAGGGGCCAAAACATCAGGCATGTATTGTGATAATGGAGGAGAAACCACTCGAGACTCAGGTGAGGACCTCTGCATTATGAGGCCAAAGGCACAGATCCTGCCTTCCGGTCAGTGGAAAGATGGAAATAGATGGAAATAGACGGCTCCTGAGTGGTAAACGCCACAGTGTCAGACGGGCGGCAAGGAGCACGGCAGGAGGGCCCAGGACGCTGGCATCAGTGGTGCAAGGGACAGAATTGCAACCGCAGGGTCTGAACCAGGATGTCAGATGGAAGGAAATAATCCCCGGGGGCTCCAAAGACACTTACAATACAGGTATCCCTCATTCAGTAGCGCAAAGGCTTATATATTCACAAATTGGATAATCTTGGATTATCCACCACAATCGAGCACCTCAGCAGGGTTAACAACATTGGGAGGCTGAAACAAAATAGGCCGTTCGTCATGACCTATCTCTGTGACCCAGTCATTGGGGATCAAGGGGCGCAATGTTGTGGGAGGATCAACAGAAGCAAAGACCAGACACTCACCGTGGTCATTGTTGAGGGGATCCGGGCGTTCGCCATGTTAGGTGAAGGTTTCGCCGGCACATCACCATTTTGAGGTGTAGAGAACGGTTGTAATGTCGAGCGTGCAGGCAGCCAGAGAAGTCAGGGGCTGGGGGACGCCAGGGCATAGATCCTGCCACCGAGCACCGTCGGTAGGTCGAGTGGACAAAGAGGACCCCGAGCGGCAAGATTGTGGCAATACACCACCTCCGGTCTACTCAACGCCGAGGACTAGAAAGGAGAAAGTTGCGCAGCCCGCACACAGAGGAACTCAGGCTGGCGAAACACAACTGCAAGCGCAAATGGAAAACAAGTCAGGACACCACAGATAAAGGCATCTTCAAATCAGCTCTACAATGCTACCAACAGCAGATATGGAACGCCAGGTACACAGCTCGAACAGATCGCATTAACAGCGACAAGGAAATGCCATCATCAAAAATGTCCCCACACCTTCTGCTGGCTCCATCAATATCACACCCTCACAAGACCTTTGCAACAAGCTTTCAGAAATCTACTGTAACAAAATCACCTCCATATACAGCAATTTCGATCCTCAAACGGACCTCAATACTGTTGCACATCAACTTCCCATCACGGTCGATGAACGAACCCTAACCTCGTAGCGTGCCATCACCATTGTCGAAATTGCTGCTAGGATGAAGACCATCCACTTGGGGCCTCCATCTGACACTTGCCCCCACCTCACCTTCACCAAACGATTCCTACCAATCAGTAAAGCAACTAATATCCATCCTCAATGCCTCTATCGACTCAGCCACAATCCCGGACACCGAAAAACATGCCTCTATCATGCTCCTGCTCAAGTAAACATCCTCTAACCCAGCCACACTTTCCACCAACAGACCCATGTCCCTCCCACCACTCCAGGCAAATATAGAGAAACTAATCAACCAATGCCTCACCGACCACCTCAGCAACAATCAGCTCCTGGATGCCACACAGTCTTGTTTCAGGTCCAACCACAGTACGGAAACAACACTCATTGCCACCACAGATGATATCCGCATAGTCCTTAACAGAGTAGGCATGGCAGCCCCCATTCTCCTGGACCTCTCTGTAGCATTTGACATGGTCTCACCCCCCCCCCCCATTCTCATCAGATGCCTGCAAGAGACTGGCTTTCAAGGATGCACTCTCAGCTGGATCTGCTTCTTTTTAACCCCTTCGCTGCTAGGCCTTTTCCCCTCCTGTGCTAAGCCTTTTTTTGGCTATTTGGGGTAGTGCGCGCTTAGGCCCCTGTAACTTTTTGACCACATAAGGTATCCATGCCAAATTTGCGTCCTTTTTTCTAACATCATGGGGATTGTAAAGGTACCCAGGGTTTGTGGATTCCCCTGGAGGGGACCCAGAAATTAGTCAAAATACAGCTACATTTTGTTTTTTTTGGGAAAAATGCGAAAAAGGGCAACAGATGAAAGCGTCTTGATTTTTCCCTGCAAATGGCATCAAAAGGGGTTGTGGTGCTGAAATCACCATCTTCCCAGCTTTCAGGGACAAGCAGACTTTTGTCAGAAAACCAACTTTTTTACACAGTTTTGGCATTTTTCTGGGACATAGCCTATTTTTGCTATTTTTTGTGCTTTCAACCTCCTTCCAGTTAATGGTAGAAGTGGGTATGAAACCAATAATGGATCCTGGAAAGCCATACATTTCTGAAAAGTAGACAAAATTCTGAATTCAGCAAGGGGTCATTTGTGTAGATCCTTAAAGTTTTCCTTATAGAAACTAACAGTTAAATAAAGGAAAAATTGAAAATTAGTTGAAAAAAACAGCCATTTGTGTCAACGTTTTCACCTGTAACTTCTTCTAATTATGACAGCTATTTGAAGGCAATATACCGTTATATCCGCTGGACCTTTCTGGTTGTGGGGATATATAGGACTTGTAGGTTCACCAAGAACCCGACGAACCCAGAGCCAATAATTGAGCAGCATCTTGCAATGGTTTTTTATTATGTACCGGGTATATAGCAATTATTTTGGGAAAATGTATACATGGAAAAATTGTTATGAAAGACACCTATGTATTTCTGAAATGGGAACAAAATGTAGATTTTAGAAACAGTAGATATTTGCACATTTCCGAAATTGGGAGTACCCATACTAGCATGAGAATTATAGGTCATTTTTCAAAATGACTTATTTTTTACACATTGTCTTTCATTTGAAAGGCAGAAATGCATCGAAAGTCAATAGGTAATAACAGTTGCTCTACAATTCTGTGTTACCCAAAGTCTCCCGATAAAAATGGTACCTCACTTGTGTGGGTAGCCCTTGTGCCCACAACAGGAAATGGCTCAAAATGCAACGTGGACGTACCACATTTTCACAATGAAAAATTACCCTTTTTTTGCAAAGTGCCTAGGTGTAGTTTTTGAACCCTAGCACTGCCGGAACCTAGGGAAACCTAGCAAACCTATACATTTTTGAAAACTAGACACCCAGGGGAATCCAGGATGGGGTGACTTGACTTCCTCCCACCAGGTTCTGTTACCCAGAATCCCTTGCAAACATAAAAATTGTCAAAAAACCACATTTCCCCCACATTTCTGTGGTGGAAAGTTCTGGAATCTGCGTGGGTCCACAAATTTCCACCCACCCCGCGTTCCCCAAAGTCTTACGAGAAAATGGTACCTCACTTGTGTGGGTCGGCCTAGTGCCTGCGACAGGAAACGGCGCAAAACACAACGTGGTCACACCTCAATTTCGCAGTGAAAAATGACCCTTTTTGGCAAAGTGCCTAGCTGTAGTTTTTGAACCCTAGCTCTGCCGGCACCTAGGGAAACCTAGCAAACCTATACATTTTTGAAAACTAGACACCCAGGGGAATCCAGGATGGGGTGACTTGACTGCCTCCCACCAGGTTCTGTTACCCAGAATCCCTTGCAAACAAAATAAATTGTCCAAAAAACCACATTTTCCACACATTTCTGTGGTGGAAAGTTCTGGAATCTACGTGGATCCACAAATTTCCACCCACCCCGCGTTCCCCAAAGTCTTCCGAGAAAAATGGTACCTCACTTGTGTGGATCGGCCTAGTGCCTGCGACAGGAAACGGCGCAAAACGCAACGTGGTCACACCTCAATTTCGCAGTGAAAAATGACCCTTTTTTGGCAAAGTGCCTAGCTGTAGTTTTTGAACCCTAGCTCTGCCGGCACCTAGGGAAACCTAGCAAACCTATACATTTTTGAAAACTAGACACCCAGGGGAATCCAGGATGGGGTGACTTGACTGCCTCCCACCAGGTTCTGTTACCCAGAATCCCTTGCAAACATAAAAATTGTCAAAAACCACATTTCCCCCACATTTCTGTGGTGGAAAGTTCTGGAATCTGCGTGGGTCCACAAATTTCCACCCACCCGCGTTCCCCAAAGTCTTACGAGAAAAATGGTACCTCACTTGTGTGGGTCGGCCTAGTGCCTGCGACAGGAAACGGCGCAAAACACAACGTGGTCACACCTCAATTTCGCAGTGAAAAATGACCCTTTTTTGGCAAAGTGCCTAGCTGTAGTTTTTGAACCCTAGCTCTGCCGGCACCTAGGGAAACCTAGCGAACCTATACATTTTTGAAAACTAGACACCCAGGGGAATCCAGGATGGGGTGACTTGACTGCCTCCCACCAGGTTCTGTTACCCAGAATCCCTTGCAAACATAAAAAATTGTCAAAAAAAACACATTTTCCCCACATTTCTGTGGTGGAAAGTTCTGGAATCTGCGTGGATCCACAAATTTCCACCCACCCCGCGTTCCCCAAAGTCTTCCGAGAAAAATGGTACCTCACTTGTGTGGGTCGGCCTAGTGCCTGCGACAGGAAACGGCGCAAAACGCAACGTGGTCACACCTCAATTTCGCATTGAAAAATGAACCTTTTTTGGCAAAGTGCCTAGCTGTAGTTTTTGAACCCTAGCTCTGCCGGCACCTAGGGAAACCTAGCAAACCTATACATTTTTGAAAACTAGACACCCAGGGGAATCCAGGATGGGGTGACTTGACTGCCTCCCACCAGGTTCTGTTACCCAGAATCCCTTGCAAACATAAAGAATTGTCAAAAAAACACATTTTCCCCACATTTCTGTGGTGGAAAGTTCTGGAATCTGCGTGGATCCACAAATTTCCACCCACCCCGCGTTCCCCAAAGTCTTCCGAGAAAAATGGTACCTCACTTGTGTGGGTCGGCCTAGTGCCTGCGACAGGAAACGGCGCAAAACGCAACGTGGTCACACCTCAATTTCGCAGTGAAAAATGACCCTTTTTTGGCAAAGTGCCTAGCTGTAGTTTTTGAACCCTAGCTCTGCCGGCACCTAGGAAACCTAGCAAACCTATACATTTTGAAAACTAGACACCCAGGGGAATCCAGGATGGGGTGACTGGACTGCCTCCCACCAGGTTCTGTTACCCAGAATCCCTTGCAAACCTAAAAACTGTCAAAAAAACCACATTTTCCCCACATTTCTGTGGTGGAAAGTTCTGGAATCTGCGTGGATCCACAAATTTCCACCCACCCCGCGTTCCCCAAAGTCTTCTGAAAAAAATGGTACCTCACTTGTGTGGGTCGGCCTAGTGCCCGCGACAGGAAACGGCGCAAAGCGCAACGTGGTCACACCTCAATTTCGCAGTGAAAAATGACCCTCTTTTGGCAAAGTGCCTAGCTGTAGTTTGTGAACCCTAGCTCTGCCGGCACCTAGGGAAACCTACCAAACACACACATTTCTGAAAAGTAGACACCCGGGGGCTTCCAGGGAGGTATGGCTTGCGTGGATCCCCCAACGTTTCCTTACCCAGAATCCCTGCAAACCTCAATTTTAGCTGAAAAATCACTTTTTTCACACATTTGTGTGTGGGAAAGTGTGGCATCACTGGCCTCACACAAATGTCCTAC